>JAASFS010000542.1:0-15932 GCA_023333865.1 Globisporangium perplexum | reverse complement strand
GCGAGGAATCGTAGGAACTCGACTGTGTCGGTGCTCGACAAGAGATGCTTGTGTTGCTCTTGAAACCTGGTGACTGGAGCCAAGGGAAGTCGAACATCAGGATCTGCCCGCACGTCGTCGTCTAACCTGGTGTTCAGGCTGCTGTCTTGGTTGCCGAGGTGCTACATCGGATGTTTGCAGCCCTTGCCTTAGATAGAGACATTGGGCGACAATTAATTGTTTCTCATTCAATACAATTGCCTTCACACCTCAATTATCCATTTGGTATCATATTTGGTATCGGGCGATGCAAGCGGTACCAACGAAGCTCGGCGGCGGCACTGCCGGCTCAAGTGTCGCTCGGCCGCGCAGCGGCTCGAGCCGCCCGTCCGCTGCAGTGCCGAGCACTGGCGCTGCGTCCGCGCTCTCTCGCTCCGGGAAGAAGAGCGGCGCCGACGCGGACAGAGGCCGTGTCGTTGGCGACCACTACGTGCGTTCTGTGGTTGTTGTCGTGTTGCTTTCGCCTCGCCAGCTCATTCGAAAGCCGAGTGCGCTTGTGTACTGCAGCAACTTGGCGCCGAGATCGGCCGCGGCGGCTTCGGCGTCGTGTTCGCAGCACTCGATCTGCGCAATGGGCGGTCAGTCGCGATCAAGCAGGTGTCGCTGCACGACATCGACAAGAACGAGCTGCTCTCGATCGAGGTTCGTCGAGGGGACTGTGAAGAATGAGGCTGTGAATGAGGTGAACTCACGAACGCTCGCTTACAACGTCTGTGCCGAACACCGGCTCAGAGCGAGATCAGCTTGTTGAAGAAGCTCAACCACGAGAACATCGTCAAGTACCACGACACGATCCGCACGCAGAGCTCCCTGTACATCGTGCTGGAGTACATGGAGAACGGCTCGCTGGCACAGTTCATGAAGCGCTTCGGGTCACTGTCGGAGACGCTCGTCGCGATGTATATCACGCAGGTGCTACGCGGGCTTGCATACTTGCACGAGCAGGGTGTGCTGCATCGAGACGTGAAAGGTGCCAACATCCTCACGACGAAAGACGGGCTTGTCAAGCTCGCGGACTTTGGCGTCGCGGTCAAGCTCAGCGAGACGCAGAAGTCCAACTCGGTCGTCGGCTCGCCGTACTGGAGTACGTCGCACACGTGCGGACTGTGCTCCGATCCTTCGAGAGCACTCACTCAGCGTCTTGCTGATCGTTCGTTTGCCGAGTTCAGTGGCGCCGGAGGTGATCGAGATGGCCGGCTGGTCCTTCGCGTCCGATATCTGGAGCGTGGGCTGCACTATCATCGAGCTCTTGTCCACGAAGCCGCCGTACTTTGATCTCGCCCCGATGGCAGCGCTGTTTCGGATCGTGCAGGACGACCACCCTCCACTGCCGGAGCGGATCTCTCCAGTGCGTGCCATCGTTCGAAGGTGTTTGGCTTGCGATGGTGACGTTGACCGAACAGAGTGCTCCTTTCGCTGTGCAGGTGCTGAACGACTTCATCATGAAGTGCTTCATGAAAGAGCCGCGTCTCCGGAGCTCGGCCGAAGAGCTGCTCCTGCATCCGTGGATCGCGCAGATCCCGAAGAATAAGGTGGAGCAGAGCTCGCAGCTCGTGACAGAGAATGTGTCGTCGCTGAACGACCGCGACGCACTGCTGAACACAATCAAGCTGTACGAGAAAGAGAAGCACACGTCCGTCTCCGATGTTGCATCGGGTGGAGTGGCGATCGAAGAGGAGGACGAGGAAAACTGGGACGATGAACTCGGCGTCAACTCCGTTCCCAAGCCGCTGTCTCTCGACGGAGTTCCTGTTGGCTTGCCAACTCTTCCTCAAGTCGCCTCGCAGGCGCCAACGCAGCTCAAGAACGTCTTCCAACTCAGCAAAGAAGATGAGAGCGCACTCTTCGATGAAGATGTATGGGACGACCAAGAGGGAGTGCCAGGGAACGCCACACTTCAGCCGGTAGCGACGCAACTCAGTGCTTCGAGCGCCGCAACATCACATCGTCCCGCAGTTGGGAGTCTCACTCCACTGACAACTTCGTGGGGCGGCTCAGCACTCGTGCCGAAGGAGAAGCGGTTGACGAAGCTACAAAGTTTCTCGGAGAAAGAGCACGACGAGGACCTCGACTTGGACGAGATTGACGAAGAGCGGCTGCTGAAGGTGCTGGCACGAAAGAGAGCCTCGCCCCACAGTGCTGGCGCACTGCCGAGAACTGTTGGCACTGCTGTGTCACCGCTCGATCAGTTCAACGAGGATGACGAGACCAGTTTCGACGACATGCTGGATTCGATGGACAACATCGCCCACCGATTGTCAAAGCGCGACCTGAAGGTCGCCGCGGATGCAACCGAAGCGTTCGCGGACTTTGAAGACGAGCTGGGCTTCGACTCGCTCCGCGACAGTAACCAGATGGCGACGGCGCGAGTGGTGGAGCTCCTCGCGCTCTTGGACCCGAGCATGGACGACCAGACCATCCTGGACGCGTGTATGAGTTTGGTGCGTCAATGCGCGAGCTGCATCTGGTGCGATGAAGGCATGCTATTGACTCTCTGTGTTCGGCGGAACCGAGCAGCAAGAGGTATTCGAGACGAACCAGACGCTCCGGAGAGACTTGATGTCTCAGGCCGGTGTGGTGCCCAATATCATGGAGGCTCTCGAGATGAAGAAGATGGATGTCCTCCACGCAGTGCTTCGCGTTGTCAACACGGTGCGCAGCCGCGAATGCACCGACTCGTATGCTCGCCGCAACTGGGCCGGGCGATGGCGTCTTGACTGATCAAGTGCCGTTCATGTAGATTGTCGAGGACAACCAGAAGTTCCAGGAGAATCTCGCACTGGTCGGACTTGTACCAGTCATCATCAAGCTCACGAAGCAGGACTTCTCTTCCGCGATCTCCGAGGAGAACTGGTCGGTCGACTCAGCGAACGACCTCAGCTCTGCAGCGATGGTGCGGCTGGAGGCAGCGAGGTTCGTGCGGCAGAGCTGCAAGACCAGTTCGCTGACCCTGCAGATGTTCATCGCGTGCGGCGGCTTGCCGGTGCTCGTGGACTTCCTCACACTCACGAGCGACGCGTCGCCGATCACGGACATCGACATAGATCTCCTGCGCATCGCGCTCGAAGGGATCTCGAGCGTGTTCAACCTTCAGACGATCCCGAAGAACGACATCTGCCGGCTGTTCGTGAAGGCAGGGCTGCTGCGGAAGTTCGTCGTCGTGTTCAACGAGATTGTGAGGGCTGTGTGCGCGCAAGGAGACGATCACCCCAGCAAAACGAAGCGGTGGACGATGGAGGAGTTGCATACGACATGCGATATCTTCCTCCTCTTCTCTCAGGGCGATGCTGTCGTGAAGGAGCACATGTGCGACGGAACTGTTCTCGAGGGGCTCCTGCGCGCACTCGAACCGCGGTTGCCGCCGCTCGCCACCGTGGACGAGCGCGAGGCGTCCGTTCGAGAACTCGCAGAGGTTCGCCAAGTGCGCGAGTCCACCGAGTTCGTCGCTGCAATGGTGAAGGTGCTCAAGTGCATCCGGAACCTGAGCATGGAGTCCATGACGCTGGAGAAGCTGGATCGCGCAGGAGTGATCCCGACGCTCGTCTACCTGCTGAACGAGCAAGAGGCAGCAGCAGCCGCCGCTGCCACACGCACGACCAAGCGCTCAACGTCTCGCAGCGTCGAGTCGAAGCGGAAGGAGGTGGAGAACATCGTGCTGCACTCGATGTACTACCTCTGCCGCATCAACCGCAACCGGCAAACCCACGCCGCGCAAGCGGGCGTGATCCCGTCGCTGATGAAGGCGATCAAGAACTCCAGTCCGCTCAAGCAGTTAGCGCTCCAGATCCTATGCGACCTGGCGCACGCGTCCCCGACGGCTCGCGCGCACCTGTGGGCGTGCGACGGCGTCTCACTTTTCCTCGAGATGCTGGAAGACAAGTACTGGTTCCTGGACGCGTTCAAGTCGATCAGCGTCTGGTTGGTGCACGACACCGTGCGGATGGAGAACGTGCTGCTGGTTCCGACGAACCTGCTGAAGCTCATCAAGTGCTTTCGCTCGGCGCAAGACACGGATCTAGAGAACCTGCTCGAACCGCTCATCGAGATGATCAACCGGTCGGTGCGCATGAACCAGTCGCTCGGACGCAACGGCATGTTCGTGACGGAGATCCTCAAGCGCCTGCACCTCGTGCCGAAGGCGATCGTGCGCAAGAACCTACTCAAGATGCTCAAGAGCTTGTTCGAGTCGCACACGTCGCCGATGCAGTTCCTCGTCGAGTACAACCTCCACCCGACGATCTACGCGCTGGCGCAGGACGAGAACAACCTGATCCTCGTGAAGGAGATCGCGTCGCAGCTGCTGCAGGCAATCCTCGTCGCTGCCGCTGTGTTCTGAGCCGCGCGCGTGTCGTGTGGCGGCGTATTTATCAAAACGGATGTCGAGCAACTCGGTGCCGACGCTGCACTACCTACGGGCGTGCGACTTCTGCGGCGACTGCGCGGTCGCGGCTGCCATGAGCTCCTTCTTGAACTTCTCCATGCTGCGATGCGTGGACGCGTTAAACGACGACGACGGACTCCCTGTGGTAGCTCCGGATTGCTGCTGCTGGCGAGCGAGAGCCTTCTGGACCTCCTGCTGCACCTGCTCCTTGACGACGCTTTTGATCATCGCCTTAGTCGACGGGACCTCGCTGTTGCACGAGATGCACTTGGCTCCGATGAGTGGCGCGTTGCCTGGCGCTCCGCTGGTGCCACCGCCGCTGTTGCCCCCGGTCGCAGCGGCTCGACTGCGCTGCTCGAGCAGAAGCGCGTTGAAGTAGGACTTGTCGAGCTTGCTGCGCAGCAGGCGGTGGATGTCCACGAGGTCGCTGTCGCCGAGCGAGCTCTTGGCGACGCTCTGCAGCTGGCGCTCGATCACCTCCTGCGTCCAGAGCAGCTCGTCCTTGTCCAGCTTCTTGTTGACGCGCGCGACGAGCTGCGTCAGCTCGTGCTCGAGCCTCTCGTCGCGCTGCTGGGCTTCCGAGTGCGCTGCCTCGAGCTGGAACGAGAGGTTGTCGCGCACGCTGTCGGACGAGCTGAGGATCTCCTGGATCGACTTCTTCACGTCCTCGTCCTTGGCGAAGGCGAACGAGTACTCGAGGAACGAGTCGAGCCGCGAGTTCATCATCTTGACCGTCGCTCCGATCGCGCCGAGCTGCGCGATGGAAAAGTCGTGCGCGCGCACGTCCTTCTGGAGCGCGTCTTGCGCGGAGAGCACCACTCGGAGTCGCTGGTGGGGGTCCAGAAGCTCAGAGTGGAGTGACAGGAGCGAACTGACGGCGCGGAGCTGCACCACCAAGTCCCGGACTTGGAACGACACGTCTGAGTTCGCGGTGTCGCCGCTGTCCTCGCTATCGTCGTCCCGAAGACTGTCGCCACCACGAGCGTTCGAGTGAACGAGCGACTCGAGCGCTTGCAGCTGCGCGTTGGTGACCAAAGCGAGCCGAGCGACGAAGTTGGAGCTGCTGGCGCCGCTCTCGTCGCCATCGAACGCCAGCACCGGACTGTGTTTGGCTTTCTCCGCCTGCTCCTTGAGCTTCACCAGCTCGCTCTGGAAGCTGGTGGTGCGCTCGAGCAACACGAAGAGCACGGAGGCGTCCGAGGCACCTCCGTCGTCGCCATTCTCAGCGCGTGCGTTCGTCGCGGCCTTGCAATCGTCGTGGAAGCTCGTGAAGATATTCGCCAGCATGTCGAGACTCACATCGAAGAGTGCCGTTCGCTTCTTCATTCCAGCGCCATCCTCCGAGGTGCTCGCCAGGGTTGACGGAGCGTATTCACGAGCTTTCGCAGCCCGCACCATCTCCAGGGACACCCGGTGCGCCTTGGAGAGCGTCATGATGTCTCGGTAGAGACACTCAAAGAATCCGTTCATGCGCTTCTGCGACGCTGCTAGCGCTGCTGCCTGTGTTTCGCGGACGCGGTCGATGGACTTGTGGATGTCCTTCGCGAGCTCCTTGGACTTGTGGTCCTGCTCGCCTCGGAAGTTGTGCATCGCAGTCTCGAATTTGGTGGCGAGCGCCGGCAGGTCGAGCTCGCACACGCGCTTCACGGCGCGCTCGACCGTCGTGAGCGCTGCGACGTGGCCGGTGAACTGGAACGCAAGGTCCTGTTGCTGCAGTGTCAGCGCGCTTATAGCGGTGCTCGAGATGGACTGGCTGCTCTCGCGGCGGTTGGAGCCGCGGACGCGACGCAGGTCGATCTCGATGAGGTCGAACTTCTCCTCGAGACCGACAAACATCTGCCCTTGCGTGACCCTGTCGTCGTTCAGTTGGTCGATGCGCGCGCTTAGGTCGAGCTGCGTCTGCGTGAGCATCTCGGTCAGTGCTTGCACGCCTTGGCTGTTTTGCTGGATGTTGCGTTCGAGCACGTCCACGAGCTCCTCCATGTCGGTCGCGCTCTCTTCGAGACGCTTGACGCGTGCACCGACCGAGATGTTCTGCTTCCGGAAGATGCGCTCCGGGTTCGCGCCGTTGAGGAGCTGCAGGCGCTTGAGCTGCACAAAACGCATGAACATGTGGCGCCAGAGCTCCTTGATGGTCTCTTTCGCCATCGGCGTGCGGAGCTCGCTGCGATCCGAGTCCATCGCCTCCCTCAGTCGCAGAGAGCTGTTGCGCTTGTGGAGTCGTGTGGCGCGGCGCGAGCGGATGATCGCGGCTGACGTGGTGCTCACTGTCGGATTCATCGCGTTCAGGTTCGGTGCGGTGGGCATGTGCTGTAACGTCGCCGCGGCTGCCGATCGGAAGCTCCTGCACTCTGTCGCCTCTTCCTGTGGTTGTTGCGGCAGCAGCAGCTCCCGCGAAGTGAGCCGCGATCGAGATGTCTGAGAGGGTAGGATGTCGATCACCTGGTCGCGTTGCTCGGCTTCTTCGAGTGTCGTGTCGGCTTCCTCCGAAGACTTCTCTGGGATTGGATCCGGCGCTGCATCAGCCCCAGGGTGGTCGTCCTCCAGCGAGGGCTCTGTGGCGATTGGTGGCTGAGCGAGCTCTTCGCAGTCTTCAGTCGAAGCTGGCGGTTCGACGTCACCCAAGGTAGCCTCCGAACTCGAACTCGGATCACCTTCCGCCACCGACTCGGCCACTGCTTCTGGCGGCTCATTCAAGATCTCCTCTTCAACGATATCCTCAGGCGACGGTGATGACAGCGTCGCGCTCTCTGCCAAGCTCGCGGTGTCCTCTGCTTCGTTTGATGCTGGTACTGGTTCCTGCTCGCCATTTTCGCTGCTGACGTCTGCCGTCGGAGGATCGTTTACAGGCTGAGCGATCTGAGGAGCTAGCTCTGTTGTCGCCCACATGTTGACTGTCTTGCTACGCGTGAAGTACGCTCGCCGGTCGCTTGCAGCAACGAGCGACCTGGACCGCTTCAGCGGAGCACCGACCAGTTCAGTTGGTAGCGTCGGTACTCCCATCGACTTGGGCAGAGCTGCCATCGCAGCTTCGGCCAAGAGCGCTGCAGCGTTCTTGTCGATCTTCGCTTGGATGTCGGAGCTGCTCTGTGAGATGCGCTTCATCACGTTCAGCACCTCGGCTTTGTCGACACGAGCACGCAGCGGCTTGTAGGGTGCGCTCTTGCTGCGGCCGTCGTCGCGGTCCGAGCTCTCGCTCTCGCTGTCGTCGACTTCGTCTGTGCCGATGGTCTTCGCGAGGAGCTCCATCCCCATGCGCATGCCGTCGAGAGTCTGATCCTGCTTGTCGATCTTCTTCCCCAAGTCCTTGATTTCCATCTTGACGCGCGAGAGGTAGTCGACCTTCTTCTCGAGCATCTCGAGCTCCGTCCTCACCGCTTCCTCGGACTGCTGAGTCTGCAGGAACGACCGGTTTGACATCTCGAGCAGCCGGTGCTCCATGTGCGCCGTCAGCTTGCTCTCCACGGACGCGAGGTGGTCGCTGAGCAGACCCACGACTTGGGACTCGGAGGGGCCGCCGCCGACACACTCGAGCTGGGACACCACACTCGCGTACTTGTTGCCAGCAGTTGCGAGCTCGCCGTCCAGCTTGTCGCGGAGCTGCTCAACGTTCGAGGCAACGCCACTAATCGCGTCTTCCATCGCGAGCCTGTCGCGCTTCTGCTGACCCTCGACGTCGAGTCGGTCGCGCTTCTGCTGACCTTCGAGGAGATCGTACGCCTTGCGCATCGTCGAGAGCGCGTCCTGGAGCTGCTGCTGTGTGCTCTCGAGCGCCGCCGCCTGGTGGCGCTGGTGGGCGTTCTCCTGGATCAGCTGCGCGACTTGCGTCGTGAGCATCGACACGGCGTTCTCCATCGCACTCTCCTGCGCCGCGAACACGCCCGCGAGCTCCGGCAGGAGCTCTTCGAGCGTGCTCATCGCGGGCGACTCGAGACGACTCGACGCGCGCTGGCGACGACAGACTCTTGGAACTGTCGGGAGGTCTGGACAACGTGAGGGGTACCAAGATGGTTCGGACTTCGATGGCGGCGCCACCCAAACCAGCACCGCACACAGCGTCACCAACGCAACACCAACAATGTTGCCATCTAACCAGTCTACTACCTACCTGCCTACCTGCCTACCTCCTCCCTGCCTTCGCCCTCGCGCCGGCGTACCTCGATAAATATGCCGACACCGCCACCCGCGTCACACAAACGACCGCGAGGAGTCGATCGCCTGGTAGTAGTTGTCGCTGAACGCGTGGCGCGACATCCCGCGGCCCGACCCGGACTCGGCATTCGCCACCGTGTACGCGAGCGAGCCGAGGCTCAGCATCACGTTCTGCGCCGACGGCCGCCGGTCCGGTTTCTGGTGCCAGCAAGACTTGATGAGCTCGACGAACTCGGGCGGCGCGCGACGCAGCGCGCCAGGCGGGAACCGCGGCCGCTCGCCGCTCGCGACGACGGTGCGCACTTGGTGGTCGAACGCGATGTCGCCGAACGGCACCGCGCCGTTCGTCAGGATCTCCCACAGCGCCACGCCGAAGCTGTACACGTCCGTCGCGCGGTTGAAGCGGCACTCATTCGGGTTCTTCATCACCTCTGGCGCGCTCCAGCGCCACGTGCCCGCGAACGTCGTCACGTCGGACGTGTCCTCGCCGTCCGTGGCCTCCTCTTGGATCGCCAGGTTCCGGTTCACCTTTTTCGCCGCCACGGCGCCGTAGTCGTTCGCGATCCGAGAGATGCCGAAGTCCTGTCGCAGAGCACGCGTCGACACGGTCAGCACACACATACGAGATACGAGATGCGACGAGGGCGCGGCGGCGGTGGGCGGACGAACGCACCGAGATCTTGGCGGTCCAGTCTTCCGTCACGAGGATGTTGGACGCCTTGATGTCGCGGTGGAGGTAGATCGGCTCGCGGTTGTGCATGAACGCGAGCCCCTTCGCGGCCTCGAACGCCAGCCGCACCTTCGTGCTCCACTCCATGAGCGGGTTCGCCTTGAGCACGTCCCGCAGCGAGCCGCGCGCGCAGTACTCGCTGCACGCGAACCGCCCGACACACACAACGCACGTTAGTCCGGCAAAGCAGCAGCCCGTCCCCGCACGCGAGT
The DNA here is from genome assembly GCA_023333865.1 of Globisporangium perplexum. Taxonomy (NCBI): domain Eukaryota; phylum Oomycota; class Peronosporomycetes; order Pythiales; family Pythiaceae; genus Globisporangium; species Globisporangium perplexum. The sequence goes on along the minus strand of JAASFS010000542.1, from coordinate 6,418 downwards.
GCCACGCACTTGACGAGGCACATGTTGCCCTTGTAGCTCGCGAGCTTCATGAAGAGCGTGATGTTCGGGTGGCGCAACTGCGCCGCGAGCGCGGCCTCGTCGCAGAACTCGGTTTGCACGTCCGAGACGAACGTCATGTAGAGCTCCTGGAAGTCGGCGGCCTGCGCGCCGTGCAGCCGGATGCACTTCATCGCGACGGTCGTGCCGAGCCACTGCGTCTTGTACACAACGGCGCTCGAGCCCTCGCCGATCTTCACGACCGGCCCCTCGGTGATCATCTCCTGCAGCGACGCCAGCAGCTGCGCGCCGCTCTGCACCGCCGCGCCCGTCGCGTTTGTCGCGCTGGTGGCGTCGGCCGCCGCGCTCTTGTCCGGCACCTGGCAGCACGCGAGACCCGTGCCGAAGAGCACGGCGTTCGTGATCGGCAGCAGGAAGTTGAACGCCTCGGTCACGGCGCCGATCGCCACGTGCTCCTGACTCACGACGACCGCGACGAGGAACGGTAGCGTGAGCCACGCGGCGCAGACACAGTAGCCCGTGAGCCGCCGGATCACGATCTTCCCGTGGCTGTTGTCGCTCATGTGCGACTTGCGCACGTGGCGCACGTTGGCGAGGATCGCGAGCAGCAGCCCCACCTGCATGCCGAGCACCACGGTGGCGTTCATCGTGTACGCAACACGGTTCTCCATCGCCTGCAGCGTCGCGAACATGCAGCCGTAGACCGCGGCGAGCGCGAGCGAGATGACGAAGTTGCGCCGCACGTACAGGTGCTCGGGCGAGCCCATGCGGATGAGCAGCGAGAGGCAGAGGATCCAGTAGAGCGACGTGAAGAAACCGAAGCGGCTGAGCGCTGAGAGCACGAGCTCGCCGGCGCCGAGCGGCTTGCGCGTGCCCGTGCGCTCGCGCGTGAAGACTCCCAGGTACGACACGTCGAGCGCCTGCTTGAGCGACTCGAGCGCCGCGAAGAGCAGGTCGCTCGCGCCGATCACGAGCAGCACGAGGTCCGTCGAGCGCCTCTTGAGCCGGTAGAACGCCAGCGAGTGGACGGCGAGGAAGAGCGCGGCGAGGCACGCAGACACCAGCAGCGTCCAGTGTACGTACGCCCAGGCGTCGAGCCAGACGCTCGCGTCGTCGCCGACAAGGTGGCTGTGGACGGTGCTGCTTGGCGCGAGCGCCGTCGTCGGGGACGTGCCGGCGGCTTGCGCGCCGACCGCCAGCAGCGCGCGGCCACGCAGCATCTCTCTTCTTGGGCGGTGCGCTGTGCTTGAGTATGGGCGTGCGTGCGTGGGAAGGGATGGACTGACTGGATAGTCAAGAAATACGGGCAGCAAAAGCAGCAAAAGCGTCCGATTTTATGGCGGCATGAGATAAATCGGAGGGCGGCTGCTGCTACCGATTGTTTCGCTCTGTTTATGATCATATTACGCTAATGCGAAGGAGATGCAGGGGGAAAAGGGTTCGATTATGATCAATCGTTATTTACATCAAACAGCATCAAGTAATTTGAAAATTCTACTCGTGGACACCGAAAAGCGCTTCTGAAAAATGCGCGCACATGGCGGCGTAGTGCACATGAAGGCATGTGGACGTCGCTCTCCAGATCTGCGCGTTGATGCGCGCACCGCAATGCCATCGAGATGACACTCGCTAAAGCCCCGGAGCAGCGATCCTGCCCGAGTGCGCTGCACGCTGCTGCTTTCCGATGTGTCGTCGAAGTGCAACTTCAACTCTCGCGAGCCGTCGTGCAGCAGCAGCAGCAGCATGCAGCTGCGTGGTGGATCAGCGGTCGCCCACATGCGCGCGGTGCTCGTGGGCTACGTACTCGGCGCGGGTGGTGGAGTGATGGTCGCGGACGCGTTCCTCGCCGCGTTCTGCGTCGACTACGCCAAGAGCTCGCCCGCGATGTGCCGCGCGACGGTTGCGCAGCTGCCGCCCGCGTGGCTCGCGTTCGTCGCGCGCTTCAACGCCGCGCTCTTCGTCGGCGGCAGTGTCGGCGCAGCTGCCGGCGCGTGGCTCGCAGAGCTCCGAGGTCGCCGCGTGGCGAGCGCCGTCGGCGCGCTACTCGTCACCGGCGGATCGCTTGGCGTGGCGCTGGCACCTGCACGCGCGCACTCGCCGCTGCTGCTGGCGCGCGCGCTGCAGGGCGTGGGGGCTGGCGGCCTGTCGCTCTCGCTGCTGCTGTGGAGCGCGGAGGTCGGGGCGAGTGCGGCGGCGCGCGCGGCGCTCCTGAGACGGGCGCTCGCCATGGTCGCCGCCGGAGTTCTGCTCGCGAATGTCGCGAACGCCGCGCTGGAGAACGTCACTCACGGCTGGCGCTACGCGATCGCACTCGCGGCGGTTCCGGCGGTTCTGCTGGCGCTGGCGAGCTGCTGCTGCCTGCCCGAGAGTCCGCACTGGCTCCTGAAGACGCGCGGGCGGGAGGCAGCGCGCGCGGCTCTGCAGGCGCAGCGCTCGACCACCGACGTCGACGACGCGCTGGAAGCGCTCAGCGAGCAGCTCGGCAGTGTGCGCTGGCGGGAACTCTGGGCCGCGCGGCCCCTGCGACGTCGGTTCCTCGTCGTGGCGGCGCTCCAGCTCCTGCAGCACGCGACGGGGATCAGCGTGGTGCTGACGTACGGCGGGCTGCTCTTCGAGGGCGTCGCGGGTGACGGCGTCGCGTCACTCGTGGTCGTGGCGACCGTCAACATGGGGAGCGCGATCTTGGCGACGCGGTATCTGGACGCGCTCGGCCGTCGCCAGGCGCTGCTGCTTGGCGCTGCGGGCATGAGCGCCGGTCACCTCGTGTCGGCGGTCGCGGCTGCTGCCGGCTGCACGGCCGCCGCCTGCTCGCCGCCTGCGGGCTTCACCGCCGTGTCGAGCACGGCGTTCGTCGCGTTCTGCTTCGCTGCGTCGTGGGGACCAGAGTGCTGGGTCCACTCGACGGAGCTCATCCCGGTCGCCACGGCTCTCAACTGGGCGGCTGGCGCGCTGGCGACGGGCGTCACCCCCGAGGTCTTCCCGTTCCTGGGTGTGAGCGGCGTGTTCTTCGCGTTCGCGGCGCTGAGCGCCGTCGGCGGCGTGTTCGTCGCGTGGACGTGTCCGGAGGTCGCGCCGGAAGACGCCGAGCTGCTCGTCGCGCGAGCGTCGGCAGCCGCGTCGGACGAGTCGCTGCTCGTGCTCTCGCCACCGGCAGCAGCCAAGTACGACGAGGTCGGGACGCCGGCGAGTGCGAGCGTGAGTGTGTGAGTGTGCGTGTGAGTCCCCACGGCAGCGCAGCGGAGTGGGCGGAGGCAAAGCGTTCATTCGCGAGTGGGTCGACGCCTCACGACGCCTCCAGCTCTACGCCTCGAGCACGAAGATGCGGAACGAGCGCGTGGACGTCATCGTGGAGCCTGCGATCGCGGAGTTCTCGACGAGCGTGAGCCCGGCCTTCTTGAAGTTGCGCAGTAGGTCTTCTTCGTACGTCACGTGGCCGAAGTCGATGGTCGTGAGGAACTTGAGCAGCGGCTTCCCGATCTCCACGAGCTTGGAGCGCCGCGTCTGGATCGTCTGCGTCACGAAGACCTTGCCGCCGGGCTTAAGCATCGCTGCGGTGCGCGTGAGCGCCGTGACCGGGTCCGGCATGATCATGAGCGACGAGCTGAAGTAGACGGCGTCGTACGGGCCGCCCGCGAAGTCGTAGATCGACGCGTGCGTGGCGGCGACAACCGCCTCCAGGCCGTGGCTCTTCATGAGCGCGCGGCAGCGCTTGACGTAGTCGAGGTCGTAGTCCACGCCGTCGACCGTGAGGCGCTTGCTCGCGAGCAGCGCGCGGTTGTTGACGAGCGCGAGGCCCGTGCCGATGCCCACGTCCAGCAGCTTGCCGCCCGGCGCCATGCGCGTCAGCACGTGCTCGTACATCCCGGTCGTGAGGTTCACTATGAGCGCGTCGTACACACGCGCGCGCAGCAGTCGCAGCGCGCCGTAGAGCACGAGCGCGCCGGCGGCGACCACGGCCGCCTGCTTCGCGAGCTGCAGCTGGGAGTTCATCGTGTCAGTGAATGGCTCTCCTGAACACGGCACTTTTCTTCGCACTTAGTCGCGAGCATAAATTTTACAAGATAGTGGAATAAATCAATCGCGTGTTGGAGGACTCGCGATCCGATGTGTCCGAGCATCGCCTTCATGCTCACGGCAGCGGCACCAGCCCCTGGCCTCTCGTGATCTGGAACGGAGTCTCCTCTTCACCGGTCTGGTGGGTCTGGCAGCGGTTGCCTTTGCGCACCGAGCGGTCGCACCCAGTCACCTCACAGCGCCGCCCGCCGCCGTGTGAGATGCAGTACCCGTTCCCGCGATCCTTCTTCTTGCAGCCCTCGGTGACGCAGCGCCGGATACCGCCGTGCAGGTAGCACAGACCGAGGCGCTGCGTGCCTTTCGTGCACCCGGACACGCGGCACTTCTTACCGCCCCCGTGCGCGCGGCACAGCCCACCGCCCTGCGAACTCTTGTCGCAGCCGGGCATCTGGCAGCGCGCGCCGCCACCGTGGGTCTTGCAACGGTTGTTCGACTGCGCTCTCCGCGTACAGCCCTCTGCGACGCACTGCTTCGCTCTGCGCGGCGCCTTCGGCAGTTTGGAAGTAGACAGATCGGAGGATCTTGATGCTGCTGTAGCAGCCTTCTTCTTGACGGCGGTGAGCGATCCTGTCGACTTTGCCGCCGCGCCACCGAGTTGCTTCGCAGTTGTCGCTGTGCCTGGAAGGATGAAGCTGTGCGGCAGTGGCGTGATCCTCGCTGGAAGGCTAGCAGCAGTAGCAGCAGCGTTGACACAGCTTCCGGACGGCGTCGCCTGCGACTTCCACGAAGATCGTGCAGACCTGGTGCCACCTCCGTCCACGACAATGTCGTCCCAAGACTCCTGGAGAAACGAGTCCATGATCGGCGACAGCTCCGGCGCGCTTCCGTGCTCGTGCTTGATTGTCACGCCACTGGTAACTGGCTGCTGCCCTGTCAGTGATGGTCGACCAGCGGCGCGCAGCTTGGGATCCGGCGACAGGTAACTTGACGACGGGAGCGACTGTGGCTCGGCTTTGATCTCAGGCACTTCACTATCGTTGGGCGAGAAGAGGTCGGCGAGGTTCGTGAGGCTGAAGTCGAGCGGTTCCACCAAGTGGCGCCGTGTCATCACCGCGTGTGCGCCTGCAGTCTCCGGGTTGTCGAACATCATCATCGTGGTCTCGAAGTCGACATCATCGAGCAGGTCGGTCGCACCGGGCAGGTCAGTCGCACCGGGCAGGTCGGTCGCACCGGGCAGGTTCAGCAGTTCGTTGGTGTTTGTGACGGAGGCAGTAGAAGAGTGTGCGGGGGTCTCCATCCCGGCGGGAGGGCTGTTCGCGCGATATAGAGCCGTGCGCGGAAGCGTGTGAGAGACGCACCGAGCGATGCTGCTGCTTGGTCGGGACGCCCCGCTTTTCGTAATGAGGGCCCTCCGCTGCGGCAGAAGCTGCAGCGGCAGGCTTACAACGCTGTTGTGGCCATAGGCGAAGAGCCAACGCTGATTCTACCTCGAGGATGGTAATGTCTGGAGGATAAGCCTGCGAAGGAGCCCTCATATACACGTTGTGCCATTTGCTGCCTCTGGGCGAGCTTCGAGCTCTTGAGCTCACACATCTGCGTCTTATTCTAAATGTTGGGGACCCTTGTCAGCCAGAGGACGGACACACTCCATTGGTTCGCGAGGTGCTCACGAGGTGGAGTGACGATGGTGAGCAGCGCTTCCGTGGTGAGTCGCCTGGCGAGGTGCGTCGGCAGGCGGGCTGCGCGTGCAAGTTCACGTCTGGACTATCGGTTCGCAGTCTCGCTGGGAATTGGACGTGGTGGATCGACTGGAAGTGCAACACCAGCTCTTGTCTACTTCGACTGCGAGGAACAATCGTTACAGCAGTAACGCTACATAGCACAGCACAAGACTGGAGCGGGTGGCGACCAGCTCGAATGTTTGAACCCCCTCATGCGGCACTCGCAGTCTAGCTCGGGTGTACGGTTGCCATTGCATTGTGTGCGCAGCTCCGTTCCGACGGGAGATCGGCCCGATAGAGATTATCGCGGCGATCCTGTTTGGGACGAGATGGTCAAGACGAACAAGATCCATTAAGAACGCGCAACGGAACATCCGGAAGTGTGCTTGTATCGAAGTCGATGCGGCGCACACGACAATCTGGAACTACTCACTTGCTGCTGACTGAAGCTTCGCCGGGATCTTGAAGCAGCTCGCTGCTGGGGTTCTGGAGCAGCACACGGAAGTCGCTTGTTCTTCTCCGCAAGTAGCTGGATCGCGCAGCGTCTCAATCCGTCCTCTATCGCCCATCCGTGATGGTGTGTGCGTGCGTACACAGAACAGCGAGCGTCAGACAAGCGAACACTGTTATCAGCAGCGCGCGCATCCGACACAGTGACAAGAGCT
>JAASFS010000541.1:0-15936 GCA_023333865.1 Globisporangium perplexum | reverse complement strand
GATGTGGACGCGCTTGAGCGGAGCCTGACACACTCGCGCGTGCATGCATCGATCGCAGGTGCCGACTGGAAGCAACCCGGATCGTCCCATCCCTCGCGCCTCCTTCGAAGGAGAGACCGCGAGTTGGAAGCACGTCGCGAACGTCCGGAGACTGCTTGTGCTCGGCTTCTCGCTCGTCACGAGCATGATGAAGGAATGCGAGAAGGCGGTGGTGTCTCCAGCGTACATGGTGATCGCAAAGGACTTGCTGAACACGCTTCTGCCGCCGATCAGCATCTTTCTCGGCTGGCTGGAGCTCCACCCATGGTTCTTACACGCGCCAGAGGGGGTGAGCGCCGCCGCGGCAGGGAGAGACTTCGTGTGCTGCACGGCGAAGTTCCTGCTCTCAGTATCCACGAGCTTGCTGGCGGACCGGATCTTGGACGAGGACTTGGTGCAGATGAGCGGCAAGCTGCTGCCGGAGGACGTCGAGCTCGCAGGGTTCCTTCCACTCGAGAGCAAGCGTTCGAGCCGGCGCAAGCCGCAGTTCAGGACGCAAGAGGGTATCTCGACGCTCGATGACGACTCGCTCCTGGACATCCGAATGTGTCGCGCGCTGAGCTTCGGCGACGAGTTCGCCAAGCTGAGAGGGAAGCTGGCGGAGGCGACGACCGAAGAGGCTGTCGCCGCTGAACGGAGTCTCGACACGTTGGAATCGGATAGCAGCACAGGCAGCAGTCGTGAGCCAAGCAGCGATCTGGTGGAGGAAGACGATGCAAAAGGAGAGGACAACGACGACGACGAAGAAGACGAGGACGAGGACGATGGCGTGAAGGTGGCCGAAGCGAAAGAAGCGGCGGCGCTAGCGATCACGCAGCAAGTCACTGGCGTGTCCAAGGATGCGGGCTGCAAAGCGCAGCGAAGAGCTCCTCATGCATCGAAGCACCGCTCGCCGCCTCGCGTGAGTACCTCCGCGGAGGACCACCTGGTCGCCGAGGAGGAATCGCTGGCGTTCGCGGCAGTCATGTCGATCGGAGCGGACAGGAAGCTGTACGACACGTCGTCGAGTGGGACGCAGAGCCCAGCAGCGCACAAGTGCCTGATCGTGGTCGACGTGCCGAACGTGGCGATGCGCCACGGACTCGGCAAGAAGTTCTCGTGCTCTGGCGTCCGCATCGCGTGCGACTACTACCTGGAGCGCGGCCACCGTGTGGTCGGGTTCCTGCCTGACTACCTGCTGAATGTCAGCGAAGTTGAGACGCGCAGACGCATGGCGAGTGCTGGGACGGAGGTGTCGGCTGCGAAGCTCCCCGACAACGTCGCGCTGCTGCAGACAATGGTGGAGAAAGGCGTCTTGATCCCGACGCCATCGCAGGACTACGACGACTCGTACTGCATCCAGTACGCAGGCATGTACGACGGCTGCGTCTTGACGAATGATCTGTACCGCGACCACGTGGACGGCATGACCGGTCCCCGCGAGCGCAAGGTGGCGATGCGCATGTGGCTCGTGGCGCACCTGATCTCGTTCACGTGGGTCCGCAACGACTTCCTGCCGAACCCGGACTTCAGGTCTGCGTCGTTGCGCGCATGCATGCTCTCTCGCTGCGTCAGCGCAACGCTAACACACTGCTTCTTGCTCGCGATGCGGCAGATACCCCAAGCCTGCGCGTTTGTGACCTGCTCTCGTGTGTTGACGCGCGAGCGCTGAGCTGGCGCCTTCGCGGGCTTCTTACGACTTCGTTGAGTGAGGAGCGCGACGGATGCTCAGTGCCGCCATGGTGTCCTCCCGCTACTGATCAAGAACCACACCGTCGGTTGTGCTGTTCGGCACCCCCGCGGTGTCGCTGGCCGCGTTGTTGAGCGTGAGCTCTCCGACTTGCTGCGCGAGTGAGCTGATGGTGTCTTCGAGGCGAGCGATGATGCGCTCCTCAGTGACCGACATGCTGCTCGCGCCGGGTGTCGTGTGGAGCTGGCTGCGGAGTTGCTGGTTCTCGGCCTGCACACGACAGCGAAGAGCACGACACAGAGCTCACAGGCAGTCAGACACTACGCAGTGCTTCGCTTCTAGTGTGCGCACACCGCATCGCTCGCTCTCGAATGCATGCTTGTGTATCATCACCTCGAGTTTGTTCATGTACGCTTGTGCCTTCCGCTGCTCTTCCTCCATCGCGCTCATGCGTTCTGCGAGGAGCTTGATCTGTTGCGCGCCAAGGTCGCGTTAGCGACACACTTCACATACCACAGACAACGAGGAGTAAGCGAGAGAGTGAGAGCTCACCGTCTGGATATGCGCCAAGTGCGTCGCGCTCGCTGACGAATCGTGCTGCTGTCGCTGGCTGCTGTGGTGATCTGGGCTGGACGCGCGCTGGGGCGATCGCACACGGTCCAACTTGCTTCGACTGCGTTCGTGCTCGTGATACTCGAGCCCTTTCGCCACGAATTCGCTTTGGTTGTCGTCGTCGTCGCTCCGCTCTTCTTCGCCAGCGAAGTCGTCATCCTGGTTTGATGAACGAATGGAGGCGGCACTGCTCTGCTTGGTGGCCTTCCTCGTCGACTTCTGCTTGCGCCACGGACCACTCGCAGTTGTTGGCGACCACGAGGCTGCCGACGACGCGGAAGATGAGTCAGACGGTCGGCGCGCTGCGTCAGCGTGCAGGTCGCTCCCGCTTTGGCAGATCTCGAGCACTAGCTCTCGGTTCACTCCCCACTCGAGTAGGACGCTGCAGAGTAGCAAGCGCTTCTCGCGCGCTTCGAACGCAAGGTGCTGGAGGAGCGTCTTCCGTTCGTGCGCGACTGTCTCGAGCTTGCGAAGACTCGCTTGGTCGACTGGATCCGCGCCAAAGGGGTGTGGCGTGTGAGATCCGAGCAAGCATAGCGATGGAGAGCTGTGGGGGAATGCGCACCGGGGTCTTTCATCTTGCTCACGACGATGACTGCGAGCGTCCGATTGCTTTGCGACAGCGTGTCCGCGAGGTGTGCGATCCCCGTGCGCGAGATGCGGTTCTGACTCAGGTTGAGACCCAGGAGCCACTTGTCGTGGTAGAGCGCGTTGGAGATCGCCTCTGCGGCTTCGTCCCCGAGCGCGTTCTGGGAGAGGTCGAGCAGCAGCGATGGACGCGCGGTGGCGACACTCACGGTCTCTCCCCGCAGGCTCGAGCTCCACACGGACTCGTCTTTGAGTATACCGTGGAGCTACCCAGGTGTGTGTAGTGTGTGAGAAGAGAGTCTCGAGTCAAGCGCGCGCACACACACTGCGCACAGTACGCACGGTGATGATCTTGGAGACGTGGTCGCGCGCTTTCTCAGTCAAGTGGCAGTCCGCAAGGTTGAGTTGCTGGAGGTTCGGACACTTGCCGAGCGCCATTGCCATCGCTGCACGACACGCCCCAGCAGTGTGAGCGCCTCTGCCTTACCCGAAGATCACCGAAGAGGATCAGCATGCGCTCACAGAGCTCGCGCACCTTCGATCCCAGCGTCGCCCATTCGTGTCTTCGCGAAGCTCACGAACTCGAGCTTCGTGCAGCTCACAATTGCCTGCGCAGACGATCGCCGAGCAGTGTGGGGTTGGATCTGGGCACCGTCTCTGCCGATCCACCAACTTCCATGTCGGCAGCGAACGATACCTTGGTGAGTGTGGAGGCGAGCGCGGGAGGAATCCTGACCCCCACGAGCTCGAGACGAAGCAGGTGCTTGCTCTTGAGCGCAGTCGCAGCCACAGATCTACCCGCGAACCCGCAGAAGCGTCGTCAGCGCTCCTCAACACAGGCGACCAAGCACAGCAGCGATTGGCGCGTACCGGACGACCGTCGACGCGCCATGTTCGGTGTACGCAGCGCTCCGCTTGACCCCGAGGCGCTCGAACTTGCTGCGCAGATCTGCCGACCACGTTACTCGTGCTCGTTGTCAGTGGTGCGCAACGCGAGACGAGAGTCCACGGCCACGGATCGGCCGATCGACTGGCGGACCTCTCTTGATGTCGACGCTGCCGAGCGAGAGGCAGATCTGCCGGTACGACACGCTCTTCGGCAGAAACTCCATGTGCGCGTCGAGCTGTTCGTTGCACCCGCCGGTGTGTTAGATGAGCCCGCATCAGAACCAACCGAGTGTCGATCGACCCGCGCAGCACGCGCCTCCTCCGCGCCGAACGCGTCCAGTTTGAGCAGGAAGCCGTTCTCCCTGCGAGTACACGGCGCCGTCAGCCCCAGACTCTATCCTCAGAGCATGCGAACCTGTGAACTACGCCGCAGAGCCTAAGGCGCCGGTCGTGCGCACCGGACAGCAGCGAGCAACTTCATGTCCGGGTCCACGAACTTCTCGACGCAAAAGTCCAAGTACTTGCGCTGCGGCATCGAGAACTCGCCGCCACCCCTGCCGCCGCCGGAGCGCGTGCTGGTCCTGCTGCTCGCAACGTCGCTGTTGCTGTTGCTGCTGGTGCCATAACTTTTGCTCCTGCTGGTGGTGGTGCTGCTGTTGGCGGTGCTGGAGCGTCGACGCGGGGGCAGAGGCGACTGCTTGGCGAGCGCGACTTTCCGGCGACGCGCGTACTCGTCGATGGAGAACGCTGCTGGTGGTGCAGCAGAATGCGAAGCTGCGCTAGCGGCCGATGCGCTAACCACGGACGAGCGGCTCAACGTTCCGCGGCGGCTGCTAGCGGCGCCGTCAGAGGTGCCATCTCCATGCGCTCCATGCATCTTGATCCGACACTCTGATAATCTTTGAAATAAAACCACTTCAATATATTCTGATGCGTTATATTTCGACCGACAAAAACTTGACGAGAATATGAAGGGCCGTGATTCTCAAACGACGTAAATCATCAAAACTGGTTTGTCATGTGTCTGATGTAAATGTCATGTTTCTGTCATATATATGTCAGAAACATGACATATATGCTTCGCGCCTTCGTGCGCCATTAACAACTTTGTGAAAACGACGATGTTTTGTTGAAATTGTCGAGTTTTTGAATCGGGCGAACGACTTGACTCGAATTTTGTATGCCGCCCTCGAACTCGGACTCGTGTCCTTTCAAGTACCGTGGCATATCAAATGTTTTAAATGTGTACGGACGAATTATGTCCGCAAGTGTCCATACCTAACCCTAGAGATAATCTATTGGCTATAATGAAAGATGAGACTATCTATTGGCTGAAATAATCTTCGCGATAACCACGATTTAAATACTGATATCCGAATGAAATTGCTATTTAACCATATCGTTCACATTTCAGAAATGGCATTATGTAATCTCATTTTATGTCATTAATCGATAGTGACGAAATCAAGTAGATCGCAACCTTGTTTTCATCACTATCTCATTATTGGATCGCCGAAAGATCTCCCCCCAATCCAAAATCCGAGCCTGAGCAGCGAGCGAAGAAGCAGCAGGAGCGCAAGAGCAGCAGCATGAAGGAGACGGCGCAGATCCCCGTGCCGGCGAAGGACCCGGAGGAGACGAAGAAGGCGGATGCGAAGGCGGACGCGAAGTCTCCGAAGGACGACGCGAAGGTCCCGGCAGAGGACGAGCTGGTGCGTCGCGTTCTGTGACTGCGCGTGTTGTAGTACCATGCGCGTTGCGCGTGTGGAGAACAGCGCGCCACCCCGTGTCCACCGCGTTCTGCGCGCTGACGCATGCGCGTGTGCGTTTCCGCCCATCAGTCGGCGGAAGACCGCAAGCTCAAGGACGACCTGGAGGTCGCGGTCGCGCGGCTGTGCGCGCCGGAGGAGGCGGATGGCGTCAAGCAGCTGGCGCTCGAGTACCTGCGCAAGGAGATCCGCACGGCCACGTCGTCGATGACGTCGGTGCCCAAGCCGCTCAAGTTCCTGCGTCCGTCGTACGAGGCGCTGAAGACGGCGTTCGAGGTGAGTGGTGGTGATGTGAGGTAGAGAATTTGGGTGCTTGGGTCCTCACGCCTGTGACTCCTATGTGTCTCTGTGTGTGGCGACGCGCGCGCAGTCGTTCCAGGCGGGGTCGCTCAAGGTCGACCTCGCGGACGTGCTCGCGGTGCTGGCGATGACGATGGCGAAGGAGGGCAGTCGCGAGAGCCTCCAGTTCAAGCTGCAGGGGAAGCGCACGGACCTCGGCGCGTGGGGCCACGAGTTCGTGCGCTCGCTCGCGGGCGAAGTCGGCGAGGAGTACAACGCCCGCCTGACGGCGGAGACCGGGAAGGAGCCGGACGTGGCGGATCTGCAGGTGCTCGTGGACGCGATCGTGCCATTCCACATGGAGCACAACGCGGAGCCGGAGGCGATCGACATCCTCATCGAGGTGCAGCAGCTGTCGTCGCTCGCGGACTCGAAGGCGATCGACGAGAAGAACTACCAGCGCGTGTGCCTCTACCTGCTCGCGTGCGCGGACTACATGTCGGACCCGGACGACCTGCTCAACCTGCTCAACACCGCGTACTCGATCTTCCTGCGCCTGGAGCAGTACCCGGACGCGCTCCGTGTCGCGCTGCGTCTCGGAGATGAGAACTTTGTCGCGGAGGTGTTCGCGAAGACGAAGGACGAAGTGGTGCGCAAGCAGCTCGGGTACCTGCTCGGCCGCCAGCGCTTCTTCTACGAGGACGAGAACGACACGTCTGTGAACGACATCATCGGCAACACGGACCTGAGCGACAAGTTCCTGGCGCTCGCGCGCGACTTGGACGTCGTGGAGGCGAAGACCCCGGAGGACATCTACAAGTCGCACCTGTCGGAGACGGCGTCCGTGTCGCGCAGCCGGGACTCTGGCGTGCAGCCGGCGGACTCGGCGCGCCACAACCTCGCGTCGACGTTCGTGAATGCGTTCGTGAACGCGGGCTACGGCACGGACAAGCTCATGACGCCGGAGGGCAACACGTGGCTGTACAAGAACAAGAAGCACGGCATGATGAGCGCCGCGGCATCGCTCGGCATGATCATGCTGTGGAACGTCGAGGAGGGGATCACCCAGATCGACAAGTTCCTGTACTCTGGCGACGAGTACGTGAAAGCTGGAGCGATTCTCGGCGTCGGCATCGTCAGCGCTGGCATCCGCAACGAGGTGGACCCGCCGCTCGCGTTGCTGTCGGAGCACATCGACTCTGGCAACTGCTCGATCCGCTGTGCGTCGTGCCTCGGCTTGGGCATCGCGTACGCCGGTTCGGGTCGCGAGGACGTGTCGGAGCTGCTCATTCCGGTGGTGTCGCACGCGGATGAGAACGCCGACATCCAGGAAGTGTCGTATGCTGCGCTAGCGCTCGGCATGGTGGAGGTCGGCACGTGCGACGAGGAAGCCGGCAGCGTGCTGATGCAGCGTCTGATGGAGAGCTCGGACACAGAGCTGGACGCGTCGTGCTCACGTTTCCTGGCGCTCGGACTCGGACTGCTGTACTTGGGGTGCGTGTAGTGGTGTATTTGTTGGCGGGTGTCGATCTGTACGCGTCTGTGTACTGTTGGCTGACTGGTTCCTTGACTGGAACTGCGTCGTTCCCGCTTCGCGCAGCCGTCAGGAGCGTGTTGAGGCGATGCTCGAAGCCGCTAAGACGATCGAGCACAAGATCTCCAAGTACCTCGCGATCACGCTGGAGACGTGCGCGTACGCAGGCTCTGGCAACGTGCTCAAGATCCAGCAGCTGCTGCGCGCGTGCGCGGAGCACATCGAGGAGCCGGAGGCTGCGCAGCACCAGAGCGTGGCGGTGATCGGCATCGCACTCATCGCGATGGGCGAGAGCGTCGGGAGCGAGATGGCGATGCGCTCTTTCGACCACCTGCTGCAGTACGGCGAGGTGGCGGTGCGCCGCGCGGTGCCGCTGGCGTTCGCGCTGCTGAGCATCTCGAACCCGGAGTACACGCTGATCGATACGCTGTCCAGACTAACGCACGACGCGGACGGCGGCGTGGCGCAGAACGCGATCCTCGCGCTCGGGCTGGTGTCGGCAGGCACGAACAACTCGCGGGTCGCGGGCTTGCTGCGCCAGCTCTCCGAGTTCTACAACCGCGACCCGAACCACCTGTTCGTTGTTCGCATCGCGCAAGGTCTGCTGCACATGGGCAAGGTATGTCGAGTCGAGGCGAAGGTGTCGTCGCGTCCACAAGAAAGGGTGTTCTGACGGGCTGGTTCTTCTCGTCGTGCTGCGCAGGGTCTGATCACGCTGCACCCGTACCACTCGGACCGCCTGGTGATGTCTCGCGTGGCGATCAGCGGGATCCTCGCAGTGCTCCACGCGTCGCTGGACATGGAGCACACGATCCTGGACACATCACACTACATCTTGTACTGCATCGCGACGGCCATGCAGCCGCGCATGTTGATCACGCTCGACGAGGAGCTGAACCCGCTGCCGGTGTCTGTGCGCGTCGGTCAAGCGGTGCGTAGTCTGTCGTTGAGTTTGTGCGGAAGAGGAAAGAATGTCGTTTGGCGAGTGCTTGTCCGTGTGCTGACTGGTTGGTGGCTTGATGTGTGATGCAGGTGGAGATCGTGGGTCAAGCCGGACGTCCGAAGGCGATCACGGGCTTCCAGACCCACACGACGCCGGTGCTGCTGAACGTGAAGGACCGCGCGGAGCTGGCGTCGGACGAGTACATCCCGCTCACAAACGTGCTAGAAGGCGTCGTGATCCTCCGGAAGAACCCGGACTTCCAGCCGGACAACTAGGCGCCGGTGCCGCCGCCGATCGACTGCTTAAGGGGGAGAGAAGCGTGGCGAATCGAGTTGGTCGGTTCGCGGCAGATAGCCGAGCAGAACGCGCAAAACGAGTGAGCGAGCAGCCAGCAAGCGCGTGAGAGGAAAGAAGACGTCGTCATCCTGCTCGTCGTTCTCACTTGCATCGTGTCTTCGTGTCTTCGTGTTCGTATCCTGAATTTCGCACTCGTCATTTCGGTCTTTTCGGGTCATTTCGTGAAATCCGCCAACAACACCGAATAGCGAGCTCGCGATGGCGCAGCCAGGTGGGTCTCCCTCCCTCCCCGTGTCTCCGCCGCCTGCCCCTCACTCGCTCTCCCCCTCGCCGCCCGCGTGTTGCAGTCCCCTTCCACGACCCGAACGCACCGTTCCGCCCGCAGCCGCAGCGCCAGCGACCCGCGAGCCACACGCCGCCGCCGCCGGCGTTCGGCTACGCTGGCGGCCAACTGGGTGGAAGCGGCCAGCAGCAGCAGCAGCAGCCGCCGCCGGCGCCGCAGTTCCACTCGCAGCCGCAGCCGACGCGCCGCCCGCAGCCGCACCAGTTCCACCAGCGCGCGCCGCAGTCGCAGCAGTTCTATCCGGAGGTCAGCGGCCCGCAGCACGGATTCTATGACCCGCCGGCGGCCAGTGGGGTGAGACTCGCGCGGTGCCTTGTGTGCCGCCTCTGCGGTGGCTGACGAAGGCGGTGGGTGAGTGCCGTGCAGTTCGGACACCACCAGCAGCAGCAGCCACTGAGCTCGCAGGGCTACATCGGCCAACCGCAGGACTTCCAGCAGCAGCAACACCAGCAGCAACAGTACGCCCCGCAGCACCAGCAGCCGGGCTTTGGGTTCGGCGGCGCGCCGAGTTTCCAGTCGCCGCCCGGGAGCCACGGTGGCCAGCCACGCGTGATGCAGCCGCAGCAGCCGGACTTCATCAACCAGATCTCGGCGTGCGTCAGCGCGCCACGTGGCGTAGCGAGGAGAGGGAGAAAGTATGGCGGCGCGTGGGGTGACGCGTCTGATCGGCGGTTGCCTCTGTCGCCTCGCGTGCAGGAACCCGATGGCCGGACTCGCGATGAACACGGCGCAGGACTTCCTGCACAAGCAGTCGGCGATCTACCTCCCCGGCGCGTACGGCGTCTGGGGGTCGCTCAAGTACTACTTCACGGTCAACAACTCGTATGTCAAGAGCCGCTTGAAGGTGCGTGCGTGCGCCAATGAGAGGGTGGGCTGCCGACACGCGTTGCACCAAGTGCACCTGCTCCACTGACGCTGGCGCTCCCACTACGGTGCGGTGCGTGCGCGTCTAGATCCTGCTCTTCCCGTTCTGGCACAAGAACTGGCGCAGAATAGGAGCCTCGGAGAACAACGACGCGAACAAGCCGGTGGGTGATCGAATGGATGCGATGGGTGGATCTCCCTCGTCCAGAAGCCTTCGCAGGACGCCTTTGGTGCACAGCCTGACGCGCTCGAGATGCGTCGCCTTTGATGCCTTGCAGATCCAGTACGCGCCGCCGTCCCGCGACATCAATGCGCCGGACTTGTACATCCCGCTGATGGGGTTCCTGACGTACATCCTGATCGCTGGCTACTGCAAGGGGACGTCGAACCAGTACGTCGTGTTGTCCCTTGCCAACCATGTTTGCTCGGCGCTGAACGATTGGTCTGGCGGACGCGCACAGGTTCAGCCCGGATGTGATCGGGAAGGACGCGAGCTACTGCCTCGTGATGCAGCTGGTGGAGATCGGCGTGCTCGCGGCGTGTCTCTACCTGCTCAACAGCTCGGTCGCGTTCTGGGACCTCGTGTCGTTCTCGGGCTACAAGTACATCCCGCTCGTGGTCAACACGGTGGTGTACCAGCTCTTGGGTCCGATCGCGTACTACGTCGTGCTGCTGTACACGGGCGTCGCTGTCTCGTTCTTCACGGTGCGTTGCGCGCGTGCGTCTTCTTGTCGCTCGTGTGCTGACGACAAGCTGGTTGTGCCTGCCTGTCTGCATGTGTGTGTGCGTGCAGCTCAACTGCATGAAAGGCAGCGTCGCCGAGCCGACGGCTGAAACTCGCTCGTTCCGGAACTACCTCCTCTTCGGGTACGCGCGTGGATGATGCGTCGCGTCCGGCGCTCGTCCGCTTATTGACGACACGTCCGTTGTGCGACTGCAGGGTGTCGTGCCTGCAGCTGGTGCTTGTCTGCTGGATCTCGTACACCACCGCGCCGCGCGAATAGCTCGCTGTGGCCGGCGGAGCGCCTCGCGAGACGCACAGACGCCTTTTACAAGCAGCACGCGCAAGGAGTACTTTCAGCTTCGTCAGGAGCACCGACTGGCGTCTTGGAGCTCGGAACGAAGCGAACCCAGGCGCCACCACCACCTGCACGTCAATACACAAGCTCATCATCTCCCGCACCGCCCAGCTCGCCGCAGAGCTCTCGCGCTCGTCCACCACTCCCGTCGCAAGCCATTTCTTCGTCCGCTGGGCGGTGTTGAGAAACACCTTGTTGCTGGAAGCCGTCGCGTGCGCCTTCGACTGTCGCTGCCGCGGCCGTCGCCACCAGCTTGCTATTGTACACTCGTTCATTCATTCGTCGGGTCCGGGATAACAAACACTCCCGGTCGCCCTCTTCTTCCGGCACGTCGGCGTCATCTGCCGACGTCCACGTCGCGTCGCCACCACCGTCGCCGCCGCGCTCGTCCACGCGAGCGAACGGGCGACGGATCGGGCTGCCGCTGCCACGCTGCTTACGTGACGCAAGCCATGATGTCCACGGCGTCGAACTTGAAATGTCCGAACGGTGCGTCCGGCTTGCTCGGCGTCGTCGCTGCAGACGAGTTGGCGCCGGCGCTCTCCTCCTCCACCTTCGTCATCGGCGCGGACGACGGGCGCTGCAGGAGCTGCAGCGGCACGACGCCCTTCGAGTAGGGACTGTAGTTAAATACGCCGCGCGCGTGCGAGCTCGTGCCCGTGACCCGCCCAAAGTCGTGCGGGTTGCCGTCGTACACGAACTTCTGCCCCGTGAGCCGCTCGTTCACGCTGAACATGTCCTCCACGCTGAACTCGGCCGACGTCGCGCCGAAGGTCACGTCGTTCACGCCGTCGAACGACGTCGCCGTCTCGAACTCCGTGCCGAAGTGCCCGCGGCCCTTCCGGCTCACCGGACGCCCATGCGGCGTCGACACCGACCGCTCGCTGCGGTTCTTCTTCCTCTCGCTGCTGCTGCCTCCGGACGCAGCGGCCGCGGCAGCGCTGCTGCCCACCGTGTTCGTGATCACAGCCATGCTCGGCCGGTTCTTCGGCGCCGACGCCGCGCGGCCCTTCCCGGGTGTCGTGCTGCGCGCCGTGGCCTTGTCCTTGGCGGCCGACGCCGACTTGTCGCGGTTGATCCACCGGCGCAGGCGCGACATGAACGGCATGACCGACCACGTCTTCTTCGGCAGCGAGTCAAAGTCGAACCACTGGATGAGACTGATCTCTTTCCGGGTCTGTGGGGCGAACGTGTAGTCCTCCGGCACGTCCCGCGCGATGTACATGCGCATGCGCTGCTGGTTCTGCACGAACTCGACGAAGAGCTTCTCCGAGAGCGACTCGCCGACGTCGTAACCGCACTCCTCGAGCACCTCGCGACGCGCGCACTCCATGTCCGACTCGCCCTGGTTCACCTTGCCGCGCGGCAGGCTCCACGACGTGCCCTTCCAGTTGCGCACGAGGATGAGCTTCGTGCGCGGGCGGTTGAGCAGGATGCAGCCGACGACCGGCACCTGCGACTGGTACACCTTGAAGTCCTCGAACATGTTCTCGCACTGGTGCGCCACGGGCTGCAGCAGCGGGCAGTGCGCGAACATCTGCTTGGCGAAGTCATTGAGCTTGAGGTGGTGCAGGTGCGCGATGTGGTCGGCGTAGAAGTCCTCGTAGAACCAGTAGCACTGCTCGATCTGGAAGAAGAGCCGCTCGCTCGACGCCAGCTCGCTCGCCGGCAGGTTCACGAGGAAGCGGCTCTGCAGCTCGTCCATGACCTCCGCCATGCTGGGCGACGGCGCAGCACCGTTCTTCTTCCTCCCTGTGCGTTCGCCCATCTGCGCGTATGCTGCTGCTGCGGGGACGATCGCTTGTGGTTTTCGCTTTCTCTCTCGCTAACGCACTCGTTCACTCACTCGCTCGCTTGTCGTCACACGCTCGTCACTTGCTGCTGCTGCTACTGTTCCTTCCGGCGGCGGCGGCGGTGGACGTGCGGGTGCTCGAGCTTGAGCTGTTGCTTTTCGATACTGATGTGTGTGCAGAAACGCCCTTCGTAAAAATGAAAGTGTAAAAAGGTGTAAAAAGGAGAGAGAGGGAGAATAGTTAGATACCCATCATATCCGCGAATCACAGCATTTCGATAGTGTACCTAATGCAAAGTGGAACACTCCATTCTATTCGTAAAAGCATTGGCACAACGACTCCTTGGTTTTGTCACTCTCGCGTTCTCCATCCAGACAGCCAACATGGACGCTTCAGGCGGTGGTGGTGCTGCTGGCAGTGGTGCGGGCGGCGCACGCAAGCGCAAGAGCAGGTTCAGCGACGCGGTCGATCTCCCACATGCATCGACAGCAGCGAGCGCCGCGCAACCGGCGCAGCTGGACGCGATCGCGATCGCCAAGGCGGCGGCCGAGAAGATCGCGCGCGCTATCCCCGGGTCCGCTGCGATAGCTGTGTCAGCCATGGCGGCGGCACCAGTAGCTGCCGTCGCGCCAGCGCTGGACGACACCGAGCTGCAGCGCGCCGCAGCCGAGAAACGCCGCCGCACGGAGCAGATCTACGCGTCCGTGCAGAAGCAGATGGGCCACATCCAGGCGCTGCTGCGCAAGCCCGGCGCGGCCGCGACCGCCCCTGCGACCTTCATGCCGGCGCCGCTGCTGCTGGACGAGCACGGACGGCAGGTGGATGCGAGCGGCCGCGTCGTCGAAAACGCGCGGCCGGCGCCAGTCGCGACCATCAAGGCGAACCAGATGCGCGCTGGTGGCGCTGGCGCGGCGCCACCCAAGCCGCCCCAGAACCTCAACCCGTACCTGTCGCACCGAAGCGTCGACAAGGAGGACGCGGTGGACGCAGTGGACCCGCGCCTGAGCATCCGCAAGCGCGAGACGTACGTGCTGCCAGTGCGTCCTCTTCGCAACGTGGTGGCACACTAACACCTGCTGTGTCTTGTACGCATGCGTCCAGCCGCGCCGCCAAGAGCTTCAAGTTCGTGACGCAGGGGACATACGTCAAGCAGGGAGAGCAGGTGCGCGCTCGCGAGGCGAAGAAGATGCTCGCGGGCTTCACCTCGGGCAGAAACCCGCGCGGGTACCAGAAGGAGTCGATCGTTCCCATGGACGACGAAGTCGCGGGTTCCACACAGGGCGAGGAGTCTGCCGCGTCCGCGCCGCTGGAGCTGCTCGACGTGGACGTGCCGCCGAAGCCCGAGTCGTCCGTACCGGACGTCGAGTGGTGGGACATCGAGTATCTGCCGAAGGACAAGCGCGCCGCGGTGGACAAGTTCGGGTTCGTGAAGCCCAAGAGCCGGAAGGAGAACCCGGAGCTGGTGGTCGCGTACACGGACATGAAGCTCAAGTACTGCGGCACGGCACACGTGATCGAGCACCCGGCGCGCGTGAGCTCGCTGGTGAAGAAGGACGAGGAGCCGGTGGTGCTGCCGCTCATGCTCACCGCAGCGGTGCGTTCGTGCGACGGGTGTTGGTGTGCTGCAGCTGTGTGTGTGTGTGTGTGTGTGTGTGTGTGTGTGTGCGAGCAGCGGTGAACTGAACTATGTCGTCCTCGCTGTGCTTCCTACTATCGCAGGAGCGCAAGAAGATCAGGCGACAGAACCGCGCCGACCGCGAAAAGGAGAAGCAGGACAAGATCGCACTCGGTTTGCTACCTCCGCCGGAGCCCAAGGTGAAGCTGTCAAATATGATGCGCGTGCTCGCCGACCAGGCGGTCGCGGACCCGTCGGCGATCGAGCGCAAGGTGCGCGAGCAGGTGGCGCAGCGCGAGAAGAACCACGAGATGCGCAACCTGGCGCGCAAGTTGACGCCGGAAGAGCGGCGCGAGAAGAAGCTGCGCAAGATCAAGGAGGACGCGGCAGGCGACATCCACGTCGCGGTGTTCAAGTGCGTGCATTGCTGGTGGCTCACTGGTAGAGAGAGCGAGTGGTTGGATGGCAGCAACTGACACTACTGTGCGTGTGTGTGTCTGTGTGCTTGCTCGACTGCTGCGCGACGTGCAGAGTGCCGGATCTCTCGAACCCGCAGCATCGCTTCAAGGTGGATGTGAACGCGCAGCAGTACCACCTCACGGGCGGCGTGCTGATCTGCAAGGAGGACAACGTGAACATGGTGGTGGTCGAGGGCGGCAGGAAGGCGATCAAGCACTACACTCGGCTACTGACGAAGCGCATCAACTGGTTGGGCGACGCGGACGACTCGGACGGCGGAGACTCGGACGACGACGAGAGCGAGCAGCAGCAGAGAAGCAACGGCTGCAGCCTCGTGTGGCAAGGCGTCGTGGCGCGCAAGGCGTTCGCGAACTTCCGCTTCCAGGAGTGCCGCACGGCAGACACGGCGCGCAAAGTGATGGAGACGAAGGGCGTGGTGCAGTACTGGGACCTCGTGGCGCAGTCGTCGAGTGGAGTCGAAGGCGGACTCGGGTGAGGCGCTCCCGACATTGACTACGAACGGCAATCGACACCGACTTGCGCGCTGCTGCTTGCTGCTTGCTGTTCTGGTGATGCGGTCTCTCGAGTGCTGTCTCAAGTGCCAAACTAGCAACCTCGCTACCTATCACTTGGGGATGTTGCGAAAGTCACTGAGCAGATCCGCACCTGGCGTTGCAGAACAAAGTGACGCGGATCGGAAGGGAGTACGAACTCACTGCCTCGCTGGAGAGCACGGCAACACGCGCGACTCTCCTGCGAGGCAGCAAGTTCGTGAGTGATTGGGAGGAGCGACGGAGAGAACGAAGTCGTCGAGATCTGGTGGCACCACTGACGTCCTTTCAAGAACTGCAAGCACACATGATGCTAGACTTCCAAATCGAAGAGACGTTCGTCACCGCACTCTTCGCCAGGAGGAACTGCGTGTTGAACGGAATCGAGATGTCGAACGCCTTCGCCACCTTCTCCGCGCACGTGTGAATCTGGCCCTGGTAGAACGAGCTCGCCTCCACCGGCGGCAGGGTGGGTGCCGAGCACCTTCACGCCCGCCTTGTGCAGCGGCAGCGCGAGGTTGTTCGGGATCTGGCCGCCCACCGACACCACGACTCCGCGCGGCGACTCGCGGTCGTACACGTCCATCACGCGTTCCTTCGACAGCTCTTCGAAG
>JAASFS010000540.1:0-15949 GCA_023333865.1 Globisporangium perplexum | reverse complement strand
CTTCAACGACGACGCTGCGCTGTACTCGAGCAGCGGGATGTGGAAGAACATGAGCGCCGGCACCTTGTTCCCGGCGTGCGCGCTCGAGAGCTGGCGGTAGTAGTCGATCTGGCTCTGCTTCACCCAGTCGTACGTGGAGCTTACGAGCGGGTACTTGGTCTTGTCCGGGTACCCGTGCGAGTCGAGGAAGTACATACGGAATACGTCACTGCCCGCCGTCCCCCACGCGCCGTCCGCTGGAGCCTTCACGTTGATCTCGTAGTTGCCCACGCCATCCACTTCTGCGGGACCTCGCTGCACGTACGAGTACTTCTTCGACTCGGCGATCTTCACGATGTCCTCGCGCAGGAAGCCGTTCTCGTCGTCGTGATTCCCGAAGACCATCGCGTACGGGATGCCCCGCTGCTCCACGCCCTTCGTCGCCGCGTCCATGGCCGCCAGTCGTAGCTCCGGCGACAGCACCTCGACGTTGTCGCCCGTGAAGACGACAAAGTCGGGCTTCTCCAGGTCCAGCAGGTCCTCCACGAACTTGAGCATGACAGACTCCGTGCATGCTGACGCGCTCATGCCAGTCGGCACGTTGCGGCACGGGTACGCCGGGTTCCCCGTCGTGTGCATGTCGGCAAGCTGCAGGATCTTGAATGTGAGCGACGCGTCGGTTCCCTGACGCGCCTTGATGGGCGGCTTGAACGAGACCGGAGCCTGGAACGTCTTCGGAGTGGTCTTGCGCGACAGCGAGTAGACTGTGGCACTGTTGCGTCCTTGGTTCATGTCGGTTTGCTGCGACGGCGTGAAGCCACCAGGGATCGCTGGCTGACCCTTGGATGCACTCACATCGCTCGCCGTGAGGCGCAAGAGCTTCAGATCCGCGACGTAGACGCCATCCCCACTCGTGGTCCCCCACTTCGCGCACAGTCGGAAGCTGTTCGGGAGCACCTGCACAAGCGTGAAGCCTCCAGCACACGTTGGTCTGGAGGGGTCTACAACTGCCACGTCAAGCAGCGTCTGCGTCGAGCCTCCGCGCTGCACACACACGACCGTCTTCATCGAGTCGGCGGAGTTGTCGATGTAGCCCTGTCCAGCCTGCTCCCAGTCACTGCCGAAGCGCGTTGCGCAAACCTGCGACGCGTTCACCGCATCGGTGTCGGTGATCACCTCCAGCGCCGAGATGGGGACCACAGGACGCTTGAGGCTGATGAACGCGCCTTTGTTGCCCGTCGCGGACGCGCTGCCGTCGTTCACACTGAACGGGATCGTTTCCCAGCCTGGCACCTCGTTGTTGTAGTTCCGCTCGGCCGTGACAGTCAGATCGCTCACATACGCGCCAGTCACGGCCGCGCTCGCCGCCGTCGTGTACTGCGCGCACACAACAGACCCGGCGCGCGGCGCGAATAGTTTCTGCTGGCCGAGCGGACAGTCCGTTGCCGCAGAGTACACAGCGACACGTTGTAGCACCGAGCTCTGTGGAGACGCTGCAGCGAGCACCGCCACACTCTCCTTCACCTGACAGAGCTGCACCACGCGCGAACTGTCGTTGGCAGTCACATCGATGCCAGCGGTGACGAACTTGGAGCTGCGCTGGCACTTGTCGAGCGCTTCTTCGAGCGTCGCCGCCTCGACGACCTTGAGTCCCGTCACGGCGTAGTCCACTGCCGAGAGCGACTCGGCAGCGGCGAGCGAGACTGCAACCGCGAGCGCCACGAACGCCTGAACGGAGCGAAGGAGCACCATGGCGGCTTGGGCTTGTTTTGGAGACAGGAAGGGGACTTGAGAGAGGTCTGTGTCTTGCGTGCGACTTGCGAGGCGAAATCGGTTGTGAGTGTGTCTGGTGGCGAGCTCCGCACGGGCGGCAGTCCGGTCGAGTCTGGTCGGATGGCGACCCGCGTCTTGAAGCGCGCGGCGCTGATTTGCTTGAAGCGGCAACGTGCCTCAAGTGCGCGGCAAGCGTGCACGTCCGCGTACGGCTCTCGACAGCAAATGGTGCTGGTTTGTGTGAAAGTGCGGGCGAAGACAGTGTCCGTTCTCACCTGTCGCCATCCGGACCGTTTGTCGACGAGTTGGTGCCAACGCGAGCCGCAGCGGGGCGTGCGTCCGGCCTCATGCGGGCGGTGCGGGCGGCGCAGGCTCTGCTGCATCTTGGACGTGACGACAAGTGCGCTTGAAGTGCCATCGAGCAGTGTAAGAAGTTGCTAGATGCTCAATTTCGTAATAAACGAGCTTGTTGAAATCGCGCAAAAACAAATGAGTCCTCGTATGGACTTATCGGATATAATCCGTATAATCAGATTTGAACTAATTGGTCCTTTGAATTGGTGCGATTTGAGAACCACCTCCCTCGCTTTCAGCACTATCCAGCTCCGCCCAGTCCATTCAATTTTGATTCCTGCATCAAACGACACTCAACCCAGCTCGTGTGTCGTGCGTGACCACCGCCACCACCTTCCGCCTGCGCCACCACCTTCCGACCCGCGAACGACCGACCCGCAGCACCACCGCCGCCGCTATGAAGGACGACGACAGCTTCACGCTCTCGAAGCGTGCGGAGAACCAGCTGGCGCGCTCGCTGCGCAACGAGGAGAGCGGACGCACGAAGCACACGGGGCGGGACGACCGTGCGACGACGGAGCAGGTGCTGGACCCGCGCACGCGCATGATCCTCTACAAGATGCTGAACCAGGGCGTGGTGACGGAGATCAACGGCTGCTTGAGCACGGGCAAGGAGGCGAACGTGTACCACGCGCGGTTCCCGGACGGCCGCGAAGGCGCCATCAAGGTGTACAAGACCTCGATCCTCGTGTTCAAGGACCGCGAGAAGTACGTGAGCGGTGAGTTCCGCTTCCGGCACGGGTACTCCAAGAGCAACCCGCGCAAGATGGTGAAGCTCTGGGCCGAGAAGGAGATGCGCAACCTGCGCCGCCTGCGCGACGCCGGCATCTTCGCGCCGAACCCGGTCATGCTGCGCTCGCACGTGCTGCTCATGGACTTCATCGGGCGGGAGGGGTACCCAGCGCCGAAGCTCAAGGACGCCAAGCTCAGCGAGACGCGCTACCGCGAGTGCTACCTCTACTGCGTCAAGATGATGCGCACGATGTACCAGAAGTGCAAGCTCGTGCACGGCGACCTGAGCGAGTACAACATCCTCTACTACCAGCAGCAGCTCTACTTCATCGACGTCTCGCAGTCGGTCGAGCATGAGCACCCGAGCGCCGCGGACTTCCTGCGCAAGGACTGCCGCAACATCACCGACTACTTCACCAAGGCCGGCGGGCTCAACCCGATGAGCACGCAGGAGCTCTTCGACTTCGTCACGGACCCGGCGATCGCGGACGAGGACGTCGACGACCACCTCGAGCGCATGCAGGACGTCATCGCGCGCCGTCCGGTGGCCCGCACGAACGAGCAGCAGGTGGACGAGGCCGTGTTCATGAGCACGTTCATCCCGCGGTCGCTCGGCGAGGTGCTGCACTCGGAGCGCGAGCAGCTCGCGTACATGGAGGGCCGGATGGAGAAGTCGCTCATCTCGGCGATCTCGCGGCTTGAGGTGAGCGCGCTGCCGGCGGACGCGCGGCTCATGGACCTGCTCAACATCGACGAGCTGGAGGACGGCGAAGGCGACTCAAGCGACGACGACGACGACGACGACGAGGAGCGCA
Organism: Globisporangium perplexum; assembly: GCA_023333865.1. Taxonomy (NCBI): domain Eukaryota; phylum Oomycota; class Peronosporomycetes; order Pythiales; family Pythiaceae; genus Globisporangium; species Globisporangium perplexum. Next base: position 12,296 of record JAASFS010000540.1, on the reverse strand, counting down.
CGAAGAGCGACGACGATGAGAGCGATGGCGACTCGAGCGACGAGGACGAAAGCGACGACGACGAAAGCGATGACGACGATGACGAGCTCACGAGTGACGAGGAGGACGCGGCCGGCGGCCGGCGCGAGCTGAGCGACGAGCAGCGCGCCGCGTTCCGCCTCGAGCGGCGCCAGGCGCGCGAGCTCGCGCGGGAGAAGGAGAAGCTGGTGAAGAAGGCGCTCAAGCTGGCGACCAAGGCGGGGAAGAAGGCACGGCGCGAGTCCAAGATCCCCAAGCACGTCAAGAAGCGCCACAAGAAGCTCTCCAAGCAGAAGAAGAAGTAGCTAGCGATCCCTGCCTACCACTGCGTACAGTGCCCAAAAGCTGCTAGATGTGGCGCTCGCCGCTTGCTGTCACTGCGCGCTCCCTTCCACAGTGCCCGGCCGAGTACTTGTTCAATTTGCAGCACGAGCGAACTCATGTCAAGCAACTCGAATTACTGTAGACGCGATGCGATGAGGGTTCGTATACAACGCCGAACGCCTTGACGACAGACAGCTCTGCAAGCTGGAGCACGCGAGACTTTGCGAATGTATCAAACTGTCAATAGAGATGAAATTCGAGGAGCATTGTACTCGCTTTCCCTCGAAGTTTCAACAACCACTTTTTTAAAGTACGAACTCTAAGTTCGTATTTGGGAATATATAGGAATTTGTAAACTTCCGAGTGTTAGAATATCCACCAATCAAACGATACAACTCGTTATCTATTAAGTACGCTTTATTAAGTACGGTTTCCTTATGTACGATGTACGCCCGCATTCACATACTTTATTAAGTACGATTGCTATTTGCCTGTCTGCATTCGCATTCACGGATTTGCTGGCAAGCGCTCAAGATCGCTCCAGTGCAGGACGACCGACACGATGGATGGCAGCAGCCCCGTCGAACGCGCGCTCGAGCAGGAGCTGATGCTCGCGGACCATGACGAAGTGGCGCTGTTGCTCCGCCACCAGCTGCGCCCCGCGGCGATGGCGGCGACTGAGAGCCCGCGCGCGCACCTGCTGCGCTCGCCGTCGCTCAACGCGCTGGCGGTTGCCGCCGGACCCGCCGGCGCCGACGACAACGACGCGGACGACGAGGCGTCGGCGCTGCTCACGCACCACGAGGGGATGCTCAAGGCGTCGATCCTGGAGAAGGTGCAGAGTGAGAAGCGGCTGCGGCGCCTCTCGTCGGTCGGCGACAAGGGCGACAGCAACGGTGCGAGAGAGCGAGGGCGAGAGTACAAGCGCGCGTGCGAGTGCTGACGTGTGGGAGTGTGTGCGTGTGTGGCGAGGCGCAGAGCTGGAGGAGCTCTTCGAGAAGCTGCCCGAGCCGTACGGACAGCTGTCGTCGTACCAGCGCATCCAGATCACGAGCGCGCCGGACGAGCTCGACCGCGAGACGAAGGAGGTGTGCGAGATGATCCGCAAGTGCATCGCGCTGCGCAAGAAGTGGGTCGCGGTCAACGAGGTGCGAGCGAGAGAGCGAGCGAGAGAGAGAGAGAGAGAGAGAGTGAAGCTGTCCCCACCGGACTCGGGTCTCATCCTTTCGCCCGCTCGACGTGCGCAGACCTCGCCCACCGCGGCGCCGAGCGCGCTGATCAGCCCGCGGCAGCACGGCGCGCGCCTGCGCCACCGCGACGAGATCCCGTACGAGCCGCTGCAGCGCCCGCTGCCGCCGACGACGAGCCACCGCGTGGAGATGGTCGACGGCGTCCTCACAGTGTTCGAGGAGCTCGCACGCGAGCCGATCTACCGCGCGGGGTCGCTCCAGGAGTACTACGACGACTACTTCGAGGTCAAGCGCATCATCAACTTCGGGCCAGTGAAGACGCTCGCGTACAAGCGCCTGCAGCTGCTCGAGGCGCGCTTCAACCTCCACACGCTGCTCAACTCGGACCGGGAGCTCGTGGCGCAGAAGGCTGTGCCGCACCGCGACTTCTACAACATCCGCAAGGTCGACACGCACATCCACCACTCGGCATGCATGAACCAGAAGCACCTGCTGCGCTTCATCAAGTCGCGCCTGCGCAACAGCCCGGGCGAGATCGTGATCTTCCGCGACGGCCGCTTCATGACGCTCAGCGAGGTCTTCCGCTCGCTCAACCTCACGGCGTACGACCTGAGCGTCGACACGCTCGACATGCACGCGTCGAACACGTTCCACCGCTTCGACCGGTTCAACCTCAAGTACAACCCGGCGGGGCAGAGTCGCCTGCGCGAGATCTTCCTCAAGACCGACAACCTCATCGCGGGCAAGTACCTCGCCGAGGTGACGAAGGAGGTGATCAGCGACCTACAGGCGAGCAAGTACCAGCTCGTCGAGTGGCGCGTGTCAGTGTATGGCCGCAAGCACTCGGAGTGGGACAAGCTCGCGCGCTGGTTCTACGTCAACCGCCTCGTGTCGCCGCACGTGCGCTGGATGGTGCAGATCCCGCGGCTCTACTTCCTCTACAAGAAGTCGGGCGAGATCGAGAACTTCCAGGACATGCTCGACAACATCTTCCTGCCGCTCTTCGAGGTGACGCGGGACCCGTCGTCGAACCCGCCGTTGCACTACTTCCTCGAGACGATGGTTGGCTTCGACTGCGTCGACGACGAGAGCAAGGGCGAGCCGTTCCGCGCCGAGCGCGGGAAGACGCTCCCCAAGCCGCAGGATTGGACGAACGAGCACAACCCGCCGTACGACTACTGGTGCTACTACATCTACGCGAACGTCGCGATGCTGAACGAGTTCCGCCGCCGCAAGAATCTCTCGACGTTCTCGTTCCGGCCGCATTCGGGCGAGGCTGGGGACCCGGACCACATGGCGGCGGCGTTCCTCACGGCGAACGGGATCAACCACGGCATCACGCTGCGCAAGTCCGTGGCGCTGCAGTACCTGTACTACCTCACGCAGATCGGCATCGCCATGTCGCCGCTGAGCAACAACAAGCTCTTCCTCGAGTACCACCGGAACCCGTTCCCGACGTACCACGCGCGCGGCCTCAACGTCTCGCTCAGCACGGACGACCCGCTCATGCTGCACTACACGAAGGACCCGCTGCTGGAGGAGTACAGCGTCGCGGCGCAGGTCTGGAAGCTCACGTCGACCGACATCTGCGAGATCGCGCGCTCGTCCGTGCTTCAGTCAGGCTTCGAGCATGAGTTCAAGGAGCACTACCTCGGGAAGAACTACCTGCTGCCCGGCGCGCAGGGCAACGGTGCGTGCTGCTGTCGATCGGTCTGCCTGCGTGTCTGCCGCTGGTCTATCGATCGCTTGTGTCGAACTCACCGCCTGTCTTCCTGCTCTGCATGTATCCAGACATCCGCATGACGAACGTGCCGGACATCCGCATCTCGTACCGCTACGAGACGCTCCAGAGCGAGCTCGAGTTCGTCCAGAGCTGAGCGCCGGCGGCAGCAGCAGCTGCAAGAGCGGCGTGGAGAAGGTCGTCGAACACGAGAACGAGGGTCGTAAGCTTGACACGGCCGATCAGGAGCAGCCGTTCGCGAAGTATCTTGCCAGCTTCTGCGCCGCGATCGCTCTTTCAATAGTGAATAAAACGATCGGAGCCGTCATGACGTCCAAGCGGTGCGCGTGCGTATGTCGTCGCCCTTGTCGACGAGGAGTCAGCCCGCCAGAGCTGGAAGCTCGAGGCGGGAGCTCACGATGGGTGTTTCGTGCTGACTGCCCCCGGAACAGCGGGCGACACTGCTCGCTGTGCCGACAGCGCTACGGCTCCGGGTTCCGAGACAACGTCGCGGCGTCGGTGCGAACGAACCGCCGTCCGCAGTTCGGTCGCCTGAGCTCTTGGTTACCGCCCCCTCCCTTCCGCGTACGCAGGATGTGCTGCGCGCGCGTCGGATGCTCGTCGAGCGCTCGGGGTCCGACTCGGACGCCTCCAGCTGCGGGATCCGCCAAGGACTCGGCCTCTTCCTCGACGACCTCGCCAAGCAGCGCGAGCGCCAAGGGAACCAGCACTTGCCACTGGATGTCTGCGCGTTCTGCACGCAGGTACGGCATGATGCTCGCGCTTCGGTTCGACGGGAGTGCAGCAGCGACTCACGCGAGGAACAGTTCCTCCCATCTGCGTACCACGAGGACACGCTCGCAGACGACGCTCGGCCGAGCGTGTTCCACACGAGCCATAGCCACCACCACCCGAGTCGGAACCAGCACTCGGCATCGAGGAGCAGCCGCACGTCGAGTCTCGTCATCCAGCACAAGTCCGCGAAGACGCCGCGTCCTCCGAGCGCAAGAGGGGGGCTCGTCCCACCAGAGCCGTCATCACCCTTTCCTGACTCGCTCGGGTCGACGTCGCCGCCACCGCCGCGGCCTTCGTACCGACTGCTCACGAATGACACCACGCGCGTGCTCCGCATCGAGTCGCCGCGCGGCGGAGCGCTGGCCGTCGGAGGCGCCGAGAGCACCACGCTTATGGCAAGCGGCGTGGTGCGGGACCTCCGGCTGCAGGCCAAGCAGCAGACTGCCGCGATCTTCAGCGCGAAGCAGGACGACGCGCTCCGGCGCCGAGCGACGGTACAGCAGCCGACGGCGCTCCACGAGTCGTCCGGGGCGGCGACGACCCTCACGAAGAGGAACATCGTGCACGCGATCCGCGCTCGCGGCGCCGCCGACTCGCTCTACACGGGTGTCGTGCTCACGTCGCACGCCGGACCGACTGATGCGAAGAAGCCGTCCGCGGGGTTCAGGGTGCGGACCCACAAGACCGGCCGCCACTTCAAGACCGAGCTCTTCCTCCCGCCAGTCTGAGTCTGAGGGCGGCCACCACCCGGTGAGTCAACTCGCGCAGGCGAGCGGTTTACTTAGTCGCAGCGACCACCAGCAGTGACGATCGCATGCGAGCGCCACCGCCCCATGGTGCGTGAAGTGGCTACAGCGTTGCGTCGTTGTCATCGTCGTCGTCGTCGTCATTGACACGCACGCCGCACACTCGAAATACCACCGAAGCTGAAGCAGCAGCACCGTCTCAGAGAGCGGCCTCGCATCACACGCCGCGCAGTCGCGTCAGCGGCGCCACGCGCAGACTCGGAAATCGGAGTTGGCGCCGGGCCGCCGGACGCTCGCCATTCGGAGACCTGCAGGCTGCCGCACACTCGCTGTCTGCCGCCTACCGCTTCACCAGCCGCTGGCGAGCGTCACCTTCAGCCAGCGCAGCGATGGGGACCAGTATCGAATCCCCCGCGAAGCAGCAGCAGGCGACGCGTCCGTCGTCTGGCGCCTCCTCGCGTTCCGCGTCGCCGTCGTCGCCGGCGCTCTGCCGCTACAAGACCGGCCGGTGCCCGAACGCGCGCGCTGCGAAGACGAACGGCGCGCTGCTGCTGCTCTGCGAGTTCCACCGCAGACAGCAGAACCGCACGAAGAAGCGCAGCGACACGAAGTACCGACACGACCGCGCGCGCAAGCGGATGGTAGAGCGCCAGGTGTCGGGCGACAGCTCAGATGCCAGTTACAGCAGCAGCAGTGAATCCGCCGCCGCTAAAAAGCATCTGCAGCCGCAGCCGCAGCAGCGCCTGTGCCGGCGCGCGTCGCCGCTGCTCACGAGTCCGTCGTCGTCGTCGTCGTCGTCGTCGAAGCGCAGCGCAGCTTGGCCGCCTGACGATGTGCGGCTCTTGGCGTACTTCTTACTGTAGCACATTCGAAAGTTGCTTGCTATCAATATGACTCATGTCGAACACCAGTTGTCCGCTCTAATAGTGCGGAAAACAAGGGAATTCATCCCCATTTTTTAAAAACGTTTTATTTTGGCGGGAGAACGAAAGATGGCGCCGAGCACGAGCGCTGCTGGCGGTGGCGGTGGCAGCGCGCGGCGGCGCACGAGCGACAGCAGCAGCAGCGGCAGCGGCGGCGGACGGCAGAAGCGACAGACGCCCGCGCGCGACGAGGCAGTGGATGATGACGCCACAGAGGACGAGCAGCTGGAAGGAGACGAGCAGCTGGACTCAGAGCAGGAGCAGGAGCAGGAGGAGCAAGAAGAAGCGGCGGACGGCAATGGGAGCGCGAAGCGCCGGCGCACGAGCGCCAGCAACAACAGCAGCGGCGGCGGCGGCAGCGAGAGCGAGATGGGAATCATCGAGGAGATCTACTGCGAGAACTTCATGTGCCATCGCCGCATGCAGGTGGCGCTCTCGCCGCACATCAACTTCATCACGGGCGAGAACGGCAGCGGCAAGAGCGCGATCATCGCTGCCATCCAGGTGCGTCCGGAGGGCAGCAGGACGCAGCTACGCTGCAAGCGATGCGAGCGGCGCCGAGTGGCTAACGGCCCATCGCGGCAGATCTGCCTGGGGGCGAGCGCGCGTAGCACGCACCGCGGCAAAAGCATCAAGAACCTCATCCGCCACGGCCACGACGGCAACGCGCTCGTGCGCATCACGCTGCGCAACGCTGGCGGTGCGTTGCGTTGCGTAGGGCAAAGTGACCGTCACTCTCAGCCGCTGACGTCGGTGACGCATACGCAGCGAAAGGCAGCGACGCGTTCCGACCGGGCGACTTTGGCCGGAAGATCGTCGTCGAGCGTCTCATCCGGAGGTGCGCGCTGCTGCTGCTGCGAGCCGAGCGAGCGATCGTGAGACGGGACATGCTGCTGACACGTGCTGGTGACGCGCAGAGACGGCTCGGCCGAGTACCGACTCAAGAGCGAGAAGGGGTTGCTCGTGACCAAGCAGAAAGCCGACCTGGAAGCCATGCTCGACCACCTAAACATCCAGGCGCGTTCCTGGCCTCTCCCCGCTCTGCGCGCTTGCTGCTGCTGCTGCTGACGGCCGGTGTGTGTGCTGTGCGAGCAGACGGAGAACCCGTGCGCGATCCTGGACCAGGAGAATGCCAAGCTCTTCCTCAAGGGCAACCCGACCGACAAGTACAAGTTCTTCCTCCAGTCGACGGATCTCTACAAGATGCGCACGACGTACTCGAAGATCGACGAGGAGACGCGCACGATCTCCGAGTCGACGCTCAAGCGCGAGAAAGTCAAGATCGCGACGCTGCAGGAGCTCATGGAGGAGGCCGAGCAGCGGTGGGAGGAAGCGCAGAGCGTGAGTGGGCTCACGCGGGTGGGGTGGTTGCCCGCGCGCCTAGCTGTCGGCGCGAGCGGTGGCTGACCCCCCCCCTTCTTCGCTCGAACTGCTGTGGACGGGTGCGCGCAGATCGGCAAGCTCGAGGAGGAGTTCACGCAGCTGAAGAAGGAGCTCGCGTGGTCGTTCGTGCACGAGAAGGAGGTCGAAGCGGAGAAAGTGGCGAAGAAGATGCGCATCAAGCAGCGCGACGAGGCCGAGATCCGCGAGAAGTACGCCGAGGTGGCCACCACGGTGCGCAACCTCGAGCTGAAGCAGAAGCACAAGAACGAGGCGCTCGAGGCGATCAACGACCGCGCGCGCGCGAACCAGAAGCAGAAAGAGGTGGCGAAGAACCAGATCCGCGAGGCGCGCCGGCCGCTGCACGCATACAAGGCGGAGCTGAAGCAGCTCGGGGGACAGAAGGACCGCGCGAACCAGCGGATCGCGCGCCTGCAGCGCGACATCGAGCAGAAGAAGCGCAACCACGAGGCGATGGTGCGCAACCGCATGCAGCGCAACGAAGAGATGCGCGAGCGCGTCGAGCAGAAGCGGCAGGAGCTGCGCCGGATCGAGAACGACCTCGAGGCGGCCAAGCAGCAGGCGCAGGCTCCGGGCGGCGTGCTGGAAGACCTGGAGTACCGGCATGACAACTGCATGCGGCAACTCCGCGACGCCGAGAACGAGATCTCGCGCGTGCAGGGCCGTATCAGCAGCCTGAAGGGCCAGAAGCGCGACTCGCTCGCGGTGTTCGGCAACAAGATCCCGCAGCTGCAACAGCTGATCCAGGAGAACCTGCACCGGTTCTCCGCCCCGCCGATCGGGCCGCTCGGCATGCACGTGAAGCTGCCTGAGAAGTTCATGCACCTCGCTGTGGCGATCGAGATCGCACTCAAGGGCACGCTGCAGAGCTACCTCGTGGTGAACGGCCGTGACAAGGCGCTGCTGGATGACTTCAAGCGCCGGATCAAGTGCCCACCGAACCAAGCGACGATCATCATCGCGAAGCGCAGCAGCCGGCGATACGGGAACCTGCGGCTCGCCGAGGGCTCGCTGGAGGCGCACGCGATCTGCAACATCCTCGAGGTGTCGAACGACGAGGTGTTCAACGCGCTGATCGACGTGTGCAGCACGGAGAGCAAGCTGCTGTTCAACGACCGCGAGAGCGCAGAGGAGCAGGTGCTGCGCGGCTCCAGCGGCAGCTTCCGCATGGCGCGGTTCGTGTCGGAGGTGTACGTCCCGAGCGGCGACAAGTTCGTCGTGCGCAACGGCAACCTGGCGTACATCACGAACAAGGGGAGTCGGCGCAGCTCGATCATCTGCCAGGATGTGGACGGCGAGATCCACGAGCTGGAGCAGAAGCTGGACTACCTGCGCGGGAACTGCGAGGTGATGCGGCGCGACGAGTCCGCGCTGCGGCACGAGAAGGACGACTACCACCGCGGCATGCGGCAGCAGGACGACCTGGTGAACCGCTTGACGCACCGGTTCAACCAGGGCCGCGTGCAGCTGCGGACTCTCGAGGACGAGCTCTCGGACGACGCGCAGCAGAACACGTTGGACACGAGCGTGCTGGAGGACGAGGTTGCGGACGTGCGCAAGGAGCTGGAGAGCTACCGCGCGCGCGAGGTCGAGCTGAATGAGCTGCTGTCCAAGTTCAACCCGGACCTGGAGGGCATGCTGCAGGAGCTCGAGGAGCTGAGCAACGAGGAGGGCGTGATCGCGCAGGACCTGTCGGGCCTGCAAGCCGACGTCGACGGGCTGTACAAGCACCTGAGCGAGATGAAGGTGCAAGAGCTGCGGTTCGAGCGCGAGGCGTCGGCGGTTGGGGACTTTGTTGAGCAGTGGGCGACCGAGCTGGCGGCGATCCGCGAGGAGTGCGAGGAGCTGAGCGCCAAGGCGAAGCGGCACTGCGGCAGCGACGAGCGGATCGATGTGACGGAGTCGCACGACTACTACGGCAAGCGGCTGACGGATATCAAGCGCAAGATCGAGAAGGAGCGGTCGCGCTTCGAGGGCATGGACCTGGACGAACTCGAGATGGACCTGGAGGAGAAGAAGCTCAAGTTCGAGGCGAAGAAGAGCACGTTCGACAAGTTCGCGGAGAACCTGCAGCGCATCCGGTCGATGCTCGAGGAGCGCAAGGCGGTGTGGCAGATCCTGCGCAAGGAGATCGCGCACCGCACGTCGATGGAGTTCAACAAGTACATGTACATCAACAACTTCGCCGGGAAGCTCAAGTTCCGGCACGACGACCAGCGGCTCGAGATCGCGGTGCTGCACAACGAGCAGGGCCGCTCGCGCGCGTCGCAGGTGACCGACATGAAGGAGCTCTCGGGCGGCGAGCGCTCGTACACGCAGGTGTCGCTACTGCTGGCGCTCGGCGAGAGCATCGAGTGCCCGTTCCGCGTCATGGACGAGTTCGACGTGTTCATGGACTCGGTGAACCGGGACATGACGATCCAGCTGCTCGTGGACGCCGCCAAGAAGGACAGCAAGAAGCAGTTCATCTTCGTGACGCCGAACGACCTCAGCGCGCTGCGCAAGGACCCAGCCGTCAAGATCCAGAAGATGAACCCGCCGCGCGACCACTTCACGGCCATGAACAGCGCCAGCGACGCGGCCGCATGAAGGCCAGGATGGCGCAGCTCGAGTGTAGGAAGACAGGGAGGCAGTCGCGTCGGGAATCAGCTACCACCGCCACCCACCGGGTTCCAGTTCTTCATCGTCGCTGCTGCGAGCGAACGAGCTCACCGTCTATCAGCCGCCACTCTCTCTCTCTCTCTCTTTCTCTCACACACACTCTCTCTCTCGTCTAGGGCTCGGCCTCGCGCAGCACCTGCTTGAGGATGTCCGTGCACTCGTCCATCTGAGCCGCCGTGATGCAGAGCGGCGGCGCGAGGCGGATGATGTTGCCGTGCGTGGGCTTGGCGAGCATGCCGCGGTCGCGCAGGCGCAGGCAGATCTCCCACGCGTCCGACTGGTTCGCCCGCTCGGCGATCACCACCGCGTTGAGCAACCCGCGGCCGCGCACGGTCTGCAGCACGCTCGAGTCGGCCGCCATCGCGCGCATCTCGGCGCGGAAGCGCTTGCCGAGCGCGAACGCGTTCTCCGCCAGCTTCTCGTCCACGAGCACGTTGAGCGCCGCCATCGCCACCTTGCAGCCGAGCGGGTTGCCGCCGTACGTCGAGCCGTGCTGCCCCGGCTTGATCGTGAGCATGATCTCGTCGCTCGCGAGCACGGCCGAGACCGGGTACATGCCGCCCGAGAGCGCCTTGCCGAGGATCAAGATGTCCGGCTTCACGCCGTCGTAGTCCACCGCGAGCATCTTGCCCGTGCGCGCGAGGCCGGTCTGCACCTCGTCGGCGATCCAGAGCACGTTGTGCTTGTCGCAGAGCGCGCGCACGCGCTGGAGGTAGCCATCGTCCGGCACCACGACGCCCGCCTCGCCCTGGATCGGCTCGACCATGAACGCCGCGATGTGTTTGGCGTCGCGCTCGAAGACGGCCTCGAGCGCGTCCGCGTCGTTGAACGGCACGCTGTCGAAGCCCGGCATGAAGGGCCCGAAGCCGCCGAACGCGTCCTTGTCGTTCGAGGCCGAGATGGCGCTCATGGTGCGTCCCCAGAAGTTGTTCTTGGCGAACACGACGCGCGCCGCGTTCTCCGGCACGCCCTTGACGTCGTACGCCCAGCGGCGTGCGAGCTTGATGGCGGTCTCGCCGCCCTCGACGCCCGTGTTCATCGGCAGCACGCGGTCGTAGCCGAAGAACCGCGTGACGAACTCCTCGTACTCGCCCAGCACGTTGTTGTAGAACGCGCGCGACGTGAGCGCGAGCGTGCCGGCTTGCTCCACGAGCGCCGCGAGGATCTTAGGGTGGCCGTGGCCCTGGTTCACGGCCGAGTAGGCGCTCAGGAAGTCGTAGTACTCCTTGCCGTCCACGTCCCAGACCTTGCAGCCCTTGGCCTCCTTGAGCACCACGGGCAGCGGGTGGTAGTTGTGCGCGCCGAACTTGTCCTCACGGTCGATGAAGTGCTGCGCGGCGGACGACGACGACGACGACGACGCGGCGCGTTGACAGATGGCGGCGGTGGCCGCCGCAGGCGAGCGCTTCACAGTGGCGGCGCGGGCGGTGGCGGTCGCGCGGCGGAGGGCGGCGGTGGAGCTCATGGCGTGTGGTGCTGGCGGAGGAAGTCGGTCGACGTGCGTGCTGCGTGGCTCTTTCGCAACTGATGGCGCTTAGCGCGTTTTGTATCCTATTCTGGCCGCCGCCTTTTTGAGTGGCAGTTTAGTTCAACTTGATCGGGTTCTTGTCCGGATGCCGCCAATAAGAGGGAGCTTCGAGTTCGAGTGTACTGAAACGCCAATGCGAATGTCCTTAAAATAAGGCCGTCCAGCACGTATGAGAGACTTTATGAGAGACTTTTGAGGCAAAAAAAGGACGAAAAGTCTCTCATAATTCGCCCGATTTTTGACACACTGGCGAACCTGCTCCGTCGCGCTTGGCACTCGGTTGGCACTGGTGGTCTCCCTTGCGGTTGGTCTGCTGCTCGGCTACTCGTCGCCGGTGCATGCGCTGATTGCAGCGCGCTCTCGCTCTCTCTCTCTCTGCAACGCGCACTCGTTGCCATCCGTTCGCTCGGCGATCTCCCACGTCGCGGCGAAACAGGTTGAACACCTGCCGTCGTCCGTGTCCTCCTCTCCTCCTTCTTAGCTCCAGTCTTGAGCGCGCACACCCGCCTCCTTCCAAACACTCGGCTGCGTCAACAAGAGAGCGTTGGGCTGCGCGATCCTCTCGCCCGTCCGTCGTGAGCCGATGCTCTGCAGCAGCACTGCATGATTCCTCCCTAGCATGACTGCCGTCAAAGACGCATCCGACAACTCCGACTCCGTCGAGTTCACTCCCTTCCTATGACGTCCCTGCGGTGAGTGAACGCCAGCGTTCGCGGTGTGAATGAACGCGCTCGCATTGACGACACACACACACGAGTGCCCAGAGATCCACTCGAGCAACGAGGTGAGAGGCGCAACAACGGTGCCTTCGACTTCATCCAGACATCGAATGAGTCGGTTGTAATCGTGAGCTCCACGTACGACTGGGTGAAGCAGAGCCAGATCGACTACTACCGCCAGCTCTCGAGCGCGCACGCCGGGAACAAGGTGCCGGCGCTCATGTTCTTCCACATCCCGCTGCTCGAGTACAGCGCAGCGTCGTCGTTGAAG
>JAASFS010000054.1:0-45388 GCA_023333865.1 Globisporangium perplexum | reverse complement strand
CCCCCCCCCCCCCCCCCTTTTGTTATTATTAAGCTCTCAAGTACACGTACGTCTCAATGTTCGCCGCTCGCCGCTCGCCGCTCGCTGCTTGCGAGCGCCACATGTCGAGAGGCATGCAGGTCGGCACATGCGGCTCATGTGGCTCGCAAGATCGAGGAATCGCACTTAGCGTTGAGGAATCGCACTTAGCGTTGAGGAATCGCACTTTTAGTGCCAAGGAAACGATCCACCTTGATTTTTTCACTATGCCATCCCATTGTGGTCTCTTCCAGCAAGCTCCAGGAGGATGTCGCGCCACCGCGACGTGCGCAACCGCGCGTACTCGTACGAGGACGACGGTGCGTTCTCCCGCCCTCCTTCCCTCCGCTCCACTCGGCGGCGGTCTCTGCGACTGACTATGGCGGACGCGCAGACTACGACGAGGACTACTATGACGACACACCGGCGTCGCCCGGCTCGAGTGCGTCCCCCACCGCTGCTGCCTGCCTGCCTGCCTTTCCACTGCCGCCGCTCACTCTGCGCGCTCTCTAACGCGCAGACGCGTTCATGTACCGCCGCGACTCGCCGAGCCACCACCAGTCGGTCTTCGCGTTCGTGGAGCAGCCGCCGGCGCTCCAGTCGGCGGCGGACGCGGACGACTCGGGTGCGTCCGCCGCCCGCGGCGTCCACTCCTCAGTATGTGCGCGCGACCGCTGACCTTCTTCGCATACTGCGCGCGCGCGCGGCAGAGCTGCTGGCGGTGATGGTGCCGCAGGTGACCGCCACGCTCGGCAGCAGGTTCTCGACGGCGCAGATCACGGACGCGCTGCGCGTTGCCAACTACGACGTCGACAAGACCGTCGTGTCGCTGCTGGAGGCCGCCAAGACGTCGTCGGCTGCGCGTGCGTGGCGCCTCAGAGTGTGTGTGTGGTGTGGTGTGTGGATGGAGCCTACCTAACCCCCACTCCGCCGTCGTGCGCGTGGCAGGCGGGAACCTGCCGCTGCAGATCCAGATCCCGCGGCTCGAGGCAGTCGCGATGGCGCTCGGCAACGACGGGAAGCCGCCCGCCATCGTCACGGCTCCGGCTGCGGCTCCGGCGAAGCCGTCGACCGCTGTCATCGGCGGCGTGAAGCTGTCGCCACCGAGCGCTGGCGAGCGAGTCGACGAGCTGGCGGGCGAGCGGAAGGAGCGGCGGCCGACCGAGACGGTGCCGACGCTCGCGCCGGCGCAGACGCAGTTCACGCCGGCGGAGAAGAAGGCGTTCGAGCGCGCGGAGCAGAAGGCGCAGGAGACGTGCGCGAAGCTGGCGGCGGACGAGGCGAGCACCTCGGGCAAGGCCAAGATCAGCATGGTCGTGATCGGCCACGTGGACGCCGGCAAGAGCACGATCACGGGCCACCTGCTCTACCGGCTCGGGTACGTGAGCCAGAAGCTTATGCACAAGTACGAGAAGGAGTCGCGGGAAGCCGGCAAGTCGTCGTTCGCGTACGCGTGGGTCATGGACGCCGACGACGAGGAGGTGCGTGCGTGCGTGTGTGCGACGCGACGCGGTGAGCGCACCGGGTGTGGGAGCTGACACCGCGGGTGGTGGGTGCCTGGGCGATGGCAACAGCGCTCGCGCGGCGTGACGATGGACGTGGGCACGAGCTACTTCGAGACACCGACGAAGCACGTGACGCTGCTGGACGCCCCCGGGCACCGCGACTTCATCCCGAAGATGATCGCCGGCGCGTCGCAGGCAGACGTGGCGGTGCTCGTCGTGCCGGCCGCCACGGGCGAGTTCGAGGCGGCGTTCGAGAACTCGGGGCAGACGAAGGAGCACACGCTGCTCGTGCGGAGTCTAGGCGTGACCCAGATGGTCGTCGCCGTGAACAAGATGGACGCGGTGCGAGTTGCTCGTGGCTCTTGGCTGGTGGCTGGTGCTAGCGATGCGGTCAGTGGAGGTCGAGACGCATGCTAACTGCCATGGTGTCCAGACTGGCTGGGACAAGGAGCGCTTCGACGCGATCGTGGCGTCGCTCACGAACTTCCTCCAGAGCTCGGGCTTCCGCCTCAAGAACCTCTGGTTCGTGCCGCTCAGCGGCATCACCGGCGCGAATCTCGACAAGAAGATCGACGCGAGCGAGTGCAGCTGGTACACGGGTCCGACGCTCGTCGAGGCGATCGGTGAGAAGCTGCGCTGCGTCACTACCACTGCCGACGTTCGGGTGGCGCTAATGCCGACCTGCGTATGATCTGCAGACCAGTTCTCGCCGCCGCAGCGCCAGATCGCCAAGCCCTTCCGGATGTGCGTCTCGGACGTGTCCAGGTCCATGGGACTCGGCCAGACGATCTCCGGACGAGTGTACGCCGGCGCCGCGGTAGTGGGCAACTCGGTGCGTCCCCCAACGCCACCGCCGGAGCAGCTGAGGTGCTTGCGCTGCTCATCCGGTTCCTCTTTCTGTGTGCCGCAGTTCCTGCTGATGCCGATCGGACTCCCGCTGACAGTCAAAGGCATCGAACAGAACGGCAAACCGGCGCCATTCGCGCGCGCTGGCGACGCGGTCGACATGGGCATCACTGGCATCGATCCCACCGCACTCAGGTGTGTATGTATGTGTGTGTGTGTGTGTGTGTGTGTGTGTGTCGCTGCGTTGACCCAGCGCCTAACACTCGTTGCTCTACGTGTCACCAGCACGGGCAGCATCCTGTGCTCGATCCCGTCGCCCGTGCGGCTCGCGCGGCGCTTCGAAGCGAAGATCATGACGATGCCTGCGGTGGAGGTGCCGCTCGTCAAGGGCACGTGTGTGACGATCCACATCCACCACGTGGACGAGCCCGTGAACATCACGCGGCTCGTCAGCATCCTCAACAAGAGCGGCGACGTGGAGAAGAAGAAGCCGCGCTGCATCACGCGTGAGAAGTCGGCGGTGGTGCAGATCACGTGCCAGCGGCCGATCTGCCTCGAGGAGTTCGCGAGCTACCGCCAGCTCGGCCGCTTCACGCTGCGGGACCGCGGCACGACGCTCGCCGCCGGCATCGTCACGGAGATCATCGCGTAGAGAGGTCCGAGGGAGGGAGTGCACTTGGAACATGAACAACGAGACCGACACCGCTGGTGGGCACCACCCTTCGATTCTGTCAAGAGCGCCGCTCCGGTCGAGAAGCAGCAGACACCGCTGGCGCGCGAGGCTTACTCCTTGAGCGCCGCGAGCTCGCCGTCTTCCTGCAGCTGCTGGACGATGTCGAGGCCGCCGATGAGCTCGCCGCGCACGTACATCTGCGGGTACGTCGGCCAGTTCGAGTACTTCTTGAGCCCCTGGCGCACCGCGTCGTCGCTCAGGATGTCGAAGTAGTCGTACTGGAAGCCCTCAGCGTTGAGGAGCTCGACGAGCGTGCGGCTGAAGCCGCACTGCGGTGCCTGCGGCGAGCCCTTGATGAAGACCATCACCGGCGCCTTGTTGATCAGCTGCTCGTACTTGTTCTCGCGCTTCTCCTTCTTCGCGACGCCGAGCTGCTCGCTCAGGTCGCCCTCCTCCTACACCACACGATCGATCGATCAGCCACCGCGTCGTGAGACGAGTCGAGCTCACCACTCCACCCTCCCCCACGCACCGCCATCTCGTTGAGGATGTCGAGGCCGCCCACGAGCTTGCCCTTGACGTACAGCTGCGGGTACGTCGGCCAGTTGGAGAACTTCTTGAGCCCCTGGCGCACTTGGTCGTCGCTCAGGATGTCGAACGAGCTGAAGGCGATCTGGTGGTCGCGCAGCAGCTTGACCGTCTTCTTGCTGAAGCCGCAGCGCGGCTCCTGCGGCGTGCCCTTCATGAACAGCAGCACGGGCGCCGAGCTCACGAGCGCGCGCAGGCTCTCGGTGAACGCCGCCTCGCCCTCCTCCACGTTCTTCTTGAGCCCGAGCTCCTCGACGATCGAACCCTCGGACTGCGGCGAGCGTCACGAGCCAGTTCGTCAGACACGAGCCACACGAGTCACACGAGCCAAGAGAGGAGAGAAGAGCGAGGTGGCGGCGGCGCACCTTCATCTCCTTGAGGATGTCGAGGCCGCCGATGAGCGCGCCGTTCACGTAGAGCTGCGGGAACGTCGGCCAGTTGGAGAACTGCTTGAGCCCCTGACGCACCTGCTCAGGACAGCACACACACGCACACACACAGTGCCACAAGAGGGGCGTCACGCCACGCTGCAGCCGCCGCCGCACGCCGGGGAACCACCCGCGCACCTCCTCGTCGTTCAGGATGTCGAAGGTGCCGAACTGGATCTTCTCCTCGTTCAGGAGTGCCACCATCTGTCGGCTGAAGCCGCACTTGGGCTCGCTCGGGTTGCCCTTCATAAAGAGCATCACGGGCGACGCGCTGCAGAGCACGACATCACCACAGCGTCAGCCGCTCGTTCGCAAGCTCGGTCGCAAGCACACGACGCTGCACGCACTTGATGAGCTTCTTGAGACGGTACTCAAGCGCCTCGTCGATGCCGCTCGCGGTGGTCGCCGTCACCGCCGTGGCGCTGCTCGGGCTGCTCGTGGCCGCCGCCGCCGCGTCCGCCGCCGCCTTCTTGGCGACGCTCTTGCTGAGCACATCGACGCGCTTGGCGAGCTCGGCGACGTTGGCGCCTTCGAGCTTCTCGAGCACGCTGCGGCCCTGCGCCACGACGAACGTGGGCACGACGGCGATCTGGAAGCGCTCCGAGAGCTCCGGGAGCTCCTCGGCCGCGACCTTGAGGAAGCGGATGCGCGGGTGCAGCGTCGCGAGCTGCCGCACGACCACGTCGATCTGGCCGTTCGGGCGGCAGGGCTCGTGGAAGTCCGCCCAGAAGAACGCGATGCTGAGCGTCGACTCGCGCGCCGTGAGCTCGTCGAACTGCGCCGCGTCCTGCACGTCCACGACCGTGCCTGTGGTCGCCATGATGTCTGTGGTGGTGGTGGCGGTGGTGAGAATCGAGCAATGGGCGATTGCGGAATCTAAAGCGCCATTTAACAAAACCTCTCTGCCGTCGCTAGAATACTTTACTGCATATCAAATGGCTTGTTTATCTAGCATGGAAGCCCTCTATACGACGCAGACATGACCACCTTCGACACGAAGCTCCTCGTCTCGCTCGCATCTGCTCGCTTACACCTCTTCATTCGTCTTACACTTCAGCCACCGTCGTCTCTAGCGTCTACGCTAAGCTAAGCTAAGCTACCTCCTATTGTGTGCCTATCGCCTCGCCGCCTCACTCTCGCGGATGCCGCTCGAGCATCACGAACGAGTCTTCGAGCCCCACCATCGGGTGGGGCATCGCTGCCGCAGGGACCGCTCTATCGTCCTGCTGCAGCAGCTGCTGCGCGCCGGAGCTGCTGGAAGCGTCTCCGCCGTCTTGTTGCCGCCGCCAGCGCGCCTGCTGCGGCGGCTGCGGCGCTGCTGGGAGCCGCATCGACGCCCCCATCTCCTCAGCTTGCATGTGCCACATCGATGAGATGAAGTATGTCGAGCTCGGCGCGCTCTGCTCACCCATGCCGGCGCCGGTCTGCAGCTCGAGCATCACGTAGTCGCTCTCCGAAGACGCAGTTGAGAGCGACGATTGCGAGCCGTCGACGTGGCCGACAACACGCGCCACGGGGATCTCTGACAGGTCGACGCTCGCCGCGTCACTGACCTGCGTCGCGACCGCCAGCGCGCTCGACGCTGCTGCTGGCGCAGGCTTGTGCGGCGGTTCGCTCGCCGTCGCGAGCTGCTGCTGGCTGCCCCGCCAAGTGTACTCGCGCTCCTCGACGAGCGCCGGCGTGCTCTGCGCCAGCGCCTTTCCCTCGAACACGCCGTCCTCCTTGCGCGGCGGCACGAAGACGGACTTGCTGAGCGCGTAGGACGACGACAGCGCCAGCAGCGACGCGGATGCCTCCGGCACGCGCGTCACCGCACCTTCCACGTGCAGCGTCGGGAACACGAGCGCCATCGGCGCCACCGGCGCGGGCGACACGTTCGGGTTGATCTCGGGGCGCACGTGGATCGTCTTGGCGCCGGGCACCTGCTCGAGTGAGATCACGTGCAGCACGAGCACCTTCTCCGGGTGGTCGAACGTCTCCTGGAGCGCGCTGCGCAGCACCGCGTCGGAGTTCACGGACACGTAGCGCTTGGGTCCTCTCAGAGGCGCCAGTCGCTGCTCCGTGTCGTCGTCCTCGCCCGAGCACTTGCTCTCGCTCTCGTCGGCGTCGCTCGGTGCTGCTGCTGCTGCTGCTGCTGCTGGTGCGCCGTCGTCGTCGTCAGCGCCTTGCTGCATGAGCAGCGCGATGCGCATGGCGTCGCCCACGCGGTCGCGCGCCAGGCGCCGCAGGAACGTGAGCCCCACGGCGTGCAGGTACCAGGCGTCCACGGGCACGGGCTCGGCGCCGGCTTCCTCTGGGAACGTCAGCAGGCACGACGACTGCACCACGTCGGCGCTCGCGGGCCCGCCGCCCATCGCTCTTGCGCAGCTTGCTGCTGATACGGAAGTTTGTCTCTGCCTCTTGGTCACTCACACACGCGCGCGCGCAGAGGGCGGAAGAGCTCGTCGCGACCTTCGCGTGGCGGATGCTTCGAGAGACGTCGCGGTTCTAATTTGAGAAGGAGGGAGGCAGGCGTTCTCGATGAAGAACGATTCGACTTGGAATGTGTGCTTTACTAAGAAAAAGTCGAATCGGGACGCGACATGATGGAAATATGCTGTTCGCGAGTTGGGAGTCAGATTGGCGGTTTTATGTTTGGAGCAAAAATGTTCTCAATAAAGTACGGTTCATGACCGGTCCTTGGACCGCGGTCCGGTCTGGACCGCCGCCGAGTGGTGCGGGCGAATTGACTCGCGCTTTGTATGCTTGACTTGCGCTTTGTATGCTGTGGGTCTGCTGCCACTCATTTGCGCGCCAATGTGCGTTCCGAGCCAATCGCGATTTTCGCTTTCATCATTGGAATCTCTCAACATGGCGGAAGTTGCGACGGAAGTGAAGCTCTTTAACAAGTGGTAGGTGGCTGTGTCTGCTCCGCGTGTGCCGCGCGATGGGCGTGGGTGTGTGTGCGACGTCGCGAGCGTTCGTGCGGCGTTTTCCACGTCTCCGTCGGCTTGGGGGACCGGGAGATACCGCGACCGGAAGGCGCGACAGCGACACACACAGACACGCAGCAGCTGAAGCTCAAGCTGTGCGCCAGTGCGCGCGCCGTAGCGGCGCTCTCAGCGCTTGTGCTGTGCGAGGCGATCCTACCGAGCAGCGACTGCGGCACTGTCAGCCGCTCCAGCAGCAACAGCGCTCACCCCCGACACTCACCCACACACCCTCTCTGTCGCGCGCGACCTCCCGCCCCAGCTGGTGACCGCCCTCCCCCCTTCTAACGCGCGTGTCGCTCTCGTTGCGCGCCTGCAGGACGTACGATGACATCAGTGTCAGCACTGACATCTCGCTCGAGGACTACATCGCCGTGAAGGGCAAGGCGGCGACGTTCCTGCCGCACACGGCGCAGCGCTACCAGAAGAAGCGCTTCCGCAAGGCGCAGTGCCCGATCACGGAGCGCCTCGTGAACGCGCTCATGCGTAAGGGCCGCAACTCGGGCAAGAAGATCAAGGCCGTGCGCATCGTGCGCCACGCGCTCGAGATCGTGCACCTGCTCACGGACAAGAACCCGCTGCAGGTGGTGGTCGAGGCCGTGATCAAGTCGGGCCCGCGCGAGGACTCGACGCGTGTCGGCTCGGCCGGTGTCGTGCGTCGCCAGGGCGTCGACGTGTCGCCGTTCCGCCGCGTGAACCAGGCGCTGTACCTGCTCGCCACCGGCGCGCGCGAGGCGGCGTTCCGCAACGTCAAGACGATCGCCGAGTGCCTCGCCGACGAGCTCATCAACGCGTCGAAGGGCTCGTCCAACAGCTACGCGATCAAGAAGAAGGACGAGATCGAGCGTGTGGCCAAGGCGAACAGATAAGCGCGTCGAGAGCGTGCGGTTGCGCCGCCGCCTCTGCTGCTGCTGCTGACCTGCGCGCGCGGCACGTTCGTCGTCTGCTGCTGCTGCCTTGCGTTCCGGTACCGCGCCGCTGCTGTTGCAGTGGCGGTGGCGGTGGAGCGGAGGCTGGTGGGGAGTTGGTGACGGGAGTTCGCTGCGACGCGCGGAGACTGCGGCTCGGGAGGTGGGCGGACGGTGACGCGAGTCGCTGGCACCCGCGAGACGGCCATGGCACTGCCATGAGGAATGAAGAAGCGATCCGCCAACTTGTTGAGAGCAAGCGCGTCCTCGGTGTTCGGGTGTTCCGTTGCGTCTCCTGCTTGCTACTCGAGGACGCCGTCGAGCTCGACGTCGGTCTTGCCCGCCTTGAGCTGCTTGATGATAAGCTTGAGGCGGTTCACGAGCTCGCTCTCCGAGTTCTTGTTGGCGCTGTTCGTGATGAGCTTGACGCGCGCCGCGTACGCGAGCGACGTCTGCGTCTCCTCCTGTTGTGGTTAGCAGCAGCGAGCGTCAGCGAGTGGCTCGGCAGGTCGCACGAGCGTCGGACGCACGCACCTGGTTGTAGTCTGCTGGCGAGATGTTGACGAACATGAGCTGGAGATGGAGCATCGAACAAGTCACAAGGTCAGCGAGCCGACCACGAGCCAACCACGAGCCAACCACGAGCCGATCACGAGCCGCCCGACGCACACACCGTCTTGGCGTTGCCGCCGAGCGAGTCCTGCATGAGCTGCGTGAGCTTGTTGTTGCGGTACGGGATGAACTTCTCGTTCGTCGACAACGCCGAGATGACGTCGCCGAGTGCTGTGCGCAACACAAGGAGAGCTCGTCAGCTCCCAAGCTGCCTGTTGCGCTCCTGTCTTTCTGCCTCGTACACTCGCGCCACCCGAACACAACGTACCGCTGAGACTCTTGTTGATGGCCTGCGCCTCCTTGAGGCGCTCGGCGGTCGCGCCGGTCTTGCCCGCGCGCTCCGAGCCGGCGAGGTCCACGAGGCTGAGCTTGCCGATGGACGTCACCTTGGTGGTCTTGTTGTAGTTCTCGACGAGGATCGAGAAGACCGAGTGGCTGCGGCTCGACTCGGCGTTCATCTTGGTCGAACCCACCTGGCGCTTCTTGTTGGCGCTCTCGAAGAGCTTGAGCGCCTGCTGCGCCGACGCGCACGGCTTCATGACCGCGTTCTGCACGAACACCATGCCCTTGTCGTTCTTCTTGATCTCGAGCTTGCCGCCGCCCCCCGCGGCGAGAGCGGCGTCGCGGTCGTGGCCTGAGTCGACGAGGTGGAGGAGGTCGATGAGTGAGTCGTTGTAGAGCTCGAGCATGGACGCCTGGAACGTGATCGTGTGGTTGCTCTTGGCCTCGTCCGCGAGCGCGAACAGGTGCGCGATCGCGCGCGGCGTGAGCCCCGGCATGGATTCGGAGCCCGTCATCGTGAACGTCTTGCCGGACCCGGTCTGCCCGTACGCAAAGATGCAGACGTTGTAGCCGTCGACCGCGCTCTGCATGAGGTTCTTCGTGTCCTCGAACACCGCGTCCTGCGAGCTCGCGGGCGAGAAGACCTGATCGTACGCGAACGCCTTGGGGCCGCGCGGCGTCTCGAGCTCGAGCGAGTACTCGTCCGTGAACTTGACACACGAGAGGCAGCCACGCTCGAGCTCCGAGCCGCTCATGGGCCGGCAGCGCGCGTACACGCGGATCTTGCCCTTCATGTCCTCGATCTGGTTGTAGTACTTCTTGCGCAGCGCCTGTTCCTCCTTGTAGCTCGCCTCGAGCCGCCCGAGCTGCGACTTGGCGCCTGCGAGCTCCTCGGCAACCACCGCGGTTTGTGCGGCCTGCGCCTTGAGCGCGACCATCTCGTCCTCGAGCTTCGAGAGCTGCGTGGCCTTGCCACCGAGCGTCGAGAGTTCCTTCTGCGCCTGCGCGAGCTGCTCCTGCAGCGCCGCGGATTTGGTCTGCGCCGCCTGTAGCTGGCTCGCGAGCCCCGCGAGCTCCTTGCGCGCGCTCTTTTCCGTGTCCTCGAGCGCGTGCTTGTGCTTCTTCTCCATCTCGGCCACCTTGCGCTCGAGCGCAGCCGAGCTCGCACCGCCAGCGCCAGCGTTGCTCCCGTTGCCGTTGCCGTTGCTGCTGAGCTGCGCCTCGGCCTTCGCGAGTGCGCTCTCGAGCTGCGTGATGCGGACCTTGTCCGCTTTGGCCTTCGCTTCCAGCGCCTTGAGCTTCTGCTTGTGCTCGTCGGTCGCCTTGCTGGAGGCGCTCGGCGTCTTGGCGGGGCTGACGGCAGCGCTGCTGGTGTCCGGAGCCGCTCGCTCAGGTGCGACGTCGACGTCGGGCGGCGTCGCCTTCTTGTGGCTCGCAGAGCCGGCTCGCGCCTTCTTCGACGGCGACACGGCCTGCGACGACGGCAGCTTGGCCTCGGCCTTGCGCTTCGGCGACGGCGTCTTCGCTGCCGCTGCTGCTGCGGCGAGAGATCGCTCAAGCTGCTGCTTGCGCCTCGCCGCCGCGCGCTCCTCGCGCTCCTTCAGGCGCCGCTCGCAGTCCGCGAGCAGCAGGTCGAGCTGCCTGCGGAGTACCACGGAGCCGCGCGCCGGCGGCAGCCGACTAGCTTCGGCCGCGGCACTCTTGAACCCCGCGACGTCCTCTCGACGGCTTTGGTGCATGCGCCTGAGCTCGTCCACGCACGCGTCGCTCGCGCGGAGGTACGTCTGCACGCACTTGGCCTTGTCACCGCGGTTGAACTGCGCCTTGCCCTGCTCCACGGCGTCGCGCACGATTGAAACGAGGTGCAGGCACGACATCAAGTCCTCCTTCTCGCCCGGGTTCTCGGCGTCTTGATCCTCGTCGGTGTCCCGAGCATCCGTGAGTTCGTCGCCTGCGTCGTCACCGTCGTCGTCACCGTCGTCGTCACCGTCGTCAGCGAGCAAGAGCTCACCGTGATCGTCTTCGTCGAGCGCTTCATGGGCTCGAGAGCCTGCGCTCCGCTGCTTCGCGCTGCTGCTGCTCTCTTCGTCTCCGCTGCTCTCCGCGTCCTCCTCGTCGTCGAAGAACGTGCTGTGACTCGCTCGGTGTGTCGCCGTGCTCTCACGCGGCTGCTTGCCATCGCTCTGCGCCGCACTGCGGTCGTCGAGCTCGTCGAGTTCGCCGTCGTGGTTGAGCTCCGTGAGCTCGAGATGCAGCCGAAGCTGCTCGATCTGCGTCTCGAGCTTGTGCTTCTCGTTCTTGCGCGTCTCGATCTCCGCCACGAGGTCAGCGATCGTCGCCTGGAGCGCCGCGCGCTGCTGCTCCAGTTCTCTCGTCAGCAGCGCGTGCTGCTGGCTCAGGTGCTGCACCTCTGTCTTCCGAGCCTCGAGCCGAGCCGAATGGTTGTCATTTTCCGGTGCCTCTTCCGATGGCGCAACCGTGGTGTCGGCACAGCTCACGACGCTGGAGACAGGATCATGCGCTGGCTCCTGCGGTGCCAGCGAAGGCTCTCGAGCCCTCCGCGTGCCGGCGAGCTCCTGCCGCAAGAACTCCACCTCGCGCTCGAGCGCCGAGACCTTCGCGGTGGCCGCCGCCGCCGCCGACACGGAGTCACTGGTGAGCGGACGGGCGTCTGGCGACGAGGAGGATGACGCCGCCGACGTCGGACGCGAGTCACCGGCGAGACTGAAGCCGTCGTCATCGCCGCCGTTCGGGTCGGTCGAGCGAAGAGCGGGCGTGACCGTCGAGTCGCCGAGTGCCTGCCACTGGGCGACGGTCTCGGCTCTGGCGACCACCGCGCGGTGCTGCGTCTTGAGCCGCGCGACGCGCTCCTTCTGGTCGTTGTACGCCTCCTCGGTCGCCTTGAAGAGCAGGTACAGGTCCTTCACCTGCGCCTTGTCCTCGATCGCGGGCTCGCGCTGGTGCTCGCGCTGGAAGTCCGCGAGCCACGTCTTGATCGTGCTCTTGGCCGCGTTCTTCCGGTCCAGCAGCGCCTGCAGCTCCGTTTTCTGCGCCGTGAGCTGCGTCTTGGAGCGCAGGACGTCGGCGTTGAGCTCGCGGGAGCGCTCGACACGACTCTCGTACGCGAGCTGCGGCGACGTCAAATTGGCGGTCGCGTCGCCTGCGTCCGGGTCGGTCTGCGTGTCGCTCGAGGCTGTCGGTGGCGTGGTGGTCATCGTCGTCGCCGCCAACGTCTGCGGCGCCTTCGCGACCGGAGCGAGCTCGAGCGCCTGCAGCACGCACTCCATCGCGTCGGCCACAGCGGCGCGCTCCACGGCCGCGAACCGCCCTCGCGCTTGTGTGAGCTGGTGCTGGAGACGGCTCTCACGCTGCGCCGCCTCGCGCATCTCGAGCTCCAGCGCGCTGATCTGCGTCGCCAGCGCCTTGGTCTTGCTGCGCGCCGTCTGCTGCTGCGCCATGTCGACGACGCGGTTCACGACGGCGTGGAGGCACGCGTGCGCCTCGCGCTCCACCTCGAAGGTGCTCTGCATTTGCTGCACGCGGCGCACGAACGCCTTCTCCTTCACGAGCAGCTCCCGGCGCAGCTGCTCGAGCTGCGCGACCGCGCGCGCCGACTCGCTCTTGGCGTCTTCCCAGCTCATGAGCAGCTCATCACGGAGTGTGGCGAGCGCGCGCTCCTGGTCCTCGCGGAGGACCCGAGCCTCCCGCTGCAGCTCGCGTGCGACGAGCTCGTGGCATCGCGCCATGGCGTCCTCGTGCGCCTGCAGACCGGTCTCGAGACGCTCCTGCCACTGCTCCCGCTGCTGCTCGTGCCGCTTGGTTTCCTCGTCGTACCGGTCGATCAGTTCCTGCTGCTCACGCCGCGCCTGCGCGTCGCGCTCGGCGCTGGCGCTCTCGAGCGCGCCGAACTTGCGCTTCTCGTCCTGGATCTTGCGCTTCGCCTTGCTCTTGAGGTCGCCCACGAGCTTCTCGTAGTGCGTCTGCGTGTCATGCTCGATGGTCTTGTAGTGCTCTATGATGCGCGCGACCTTGAGCGCTTGCTCGTCCTTCATCGCGTGCATGTCCGCCACAACCTTGGCGAGATGCGCCTTCGCGAGCGCCACGGGGATGTAGCTCTCCTCCTCCTCACCGCGCGCCGCCGGCGGCGCGGCATCGGCTCCGAGCGCGAGGATCTTGCCGACGTGGAAGTCCTCGGCCCGAGTCAGCGGCAGCGGCGCGATCTGCGCGGTGCGAGGGTGAGCGAGTGGCAGTGAACTCTCGAGCTTCGCGCTGCCGAGGACGCCGCTGTTGTTGCTGAGCTCGTCGTCCTTCGTCGCGCGCCGCTGACGCTCGTCCTTCGCGTCTCGCTTGTCGAGCGCTGCAGCAGCGTCCACTGCTGTCGTCGTTGAAAGCTCCGTTGCAGGAGGCTGGAGCAGGAGCTCGGTGTCGCCCCCGTCGCCTTCTCGCAGGATCATGGCTGCTGCTGCTGCGTCGTGGGCAGCTCGCGGAGAGTCGAAGACTGCGACTTGCTTGCATGTCAACCGAGCGAAGCTGCGCGTCCAAATTGGCGCACGAGCTCCGCGCCGTCTCACATCCTCGCTGGTGATCCCAGCTCCGGCTTCTCGAGATCCTCGCTGTCAACTCCACGAGAGTACGAGCCACCGAGGACTTGAAGCTGCTGGCTGTGACGCCATCGTTCGAGACCACATCGCTAGCGTTGTTCCGGCGTGTGGACGCACATGCGCTCGCCTTCCAGTTCGGAAGGACGGATGCGAAGCTCTCGATCACGACGACGAGGCAGCATGCGTGAGAGAGCTTGCACGGACAGCCCGTAGTCGAGAGGTAGCATCGATCGCGACGGTGATCGGTGGCAGCCTCTGCACGCTGTCACCGCAACCACACTTCTCGAGCGCAGCGAACACGTCGCGTCCGGACTCTGGGTTTGGCTTGTTCAGTGCAAGTCTCGCTGTGATCGTCAGGCAGTTCACTTGTAACGTGTGTGCACAAGCGACGCCTTCTCTCTCTCGACTGTCTCCGCTGCCACGGCGCTCGTAGGCCGAATGCAGATCGCGGACCGTGCCAGTCTGCTGCGCCGACGGCAGCAGATCCGTCGCGCGAAGGAGAACGAGTGCGACAACCAGCAAACAGTCAGGACGCAGCAGCCCAAGAAGAACGCGTCGACAGCACCAACACCTTCTCGCGTTGGCGGCGGCTCTCCTCCGATCCAGCCTACCGTCGATCAGCGCGGAGACCGACCCTCCCAGATCGCCCGGAGAAGCAGTGCAAAGAGAGAAGTGCTCGTCGAGCCGGCGAATGTTGCGCTGCTCGTGCGGCAGGTGCTACAGCGACCGCACCACGGGGATCTGAGAGAGTACCTCAAGACTGCGAACAAGGAGCAGCTCTTCGAGCAAACGCTGGTGATCGCGCAGTTCGCGCTGGAGGTGAGCTCTGCACTACGCGAGTCTCTCTCGATATCACACGAGCTCGCTCTCACTGTTGCCGCGCTGAGCTCGCAGACGAAGACCGCGCAGCTGGAGACCTGCGAGCAGTTCGAGCGAGAGAGCGAGGAGCTGCAGTCCAAGTGCGCAGCCATCGCCGGGGATCTTCTGCGGTCCGCTGACGCGGTTCATAGTCTGGAGGTGCGAGTGGTGACCTCGATAGCCGACAAGCGAGCGACTCACTTTCGCTCCGTTGAGCAGCACGAGAAGACTGAGCTGCTGCATCGCCTTGCGTTCGCTGAGGACGAATACAAGGCGCTGCTGGCGTGGGGCAGGTGCGTCTGTGAAGGATGCGAGTGCAGTGTCTTGTACTCGTCATCATACTACGGGCTGTGGATGGTGCAGAGAGAACGAGGAGAAGCGGGAGCACGCCGAGCAGCAGGTCCGCGAGCAGCGCGACGCACTTCGAACCACATCCCTCGCGCATCAGGAGAAGCACGAGCAGCTCGAAGCAGTCGCGCGAGAGCTCCAGACTGCAAAGTTGCGCCAGAGCGAGCTACAGTCGGAGGTGCGAAGCGTGTGGAGTGCGAGCCTCCATGGCATCTGTCGCTAACCTCCTCTCGGTACTTCGCGATGCGTTGCGTAGAGCACCGATCTCCGGAACCACGTGGTGCGTGCTGTGACGACGAACGCTGGAAGAGGTGCAAGCAGCGAGTTCGCTGATCTTCGGTCTCCTGTTGTCTACGTCCACAGGAAGTGCTCACGCACGAGCTGAACAGGATCCAAGCAGAGGTGAAGGAGGAGCGACGCGAGAACAAGGCGCTCTCCCGAGAGCTCCAGCAGAAGGAGCACATGTAAGGTGTTCTTGAGCCTCTTCGCCGTGCCCGATCCTCGTAGTGAGCGAGGCTCTTCCGTGCTCCAGTGTGCAGCAGCTGCAGAGCGAGATGGAGGACGTAAGCAGCCACGTCGCCACGCTTCAGGGTCAGATCCAGGTGCGAGCACTACAGCGCAGATATGATGGCCCGCTCCGATCTGCCCATCGTCACCTCCATGTCTCCGTGCCTCCGCAGCTCGAGATGATCACGAAGCAGTCGATCAGCCACGAGCGCGACGCGATCCAGAGCCAACTCAGCCGCGAGAAGGACGAGTGGAAGCAACAGGAGGCACATCGCGAGGACCTCGAGAAGCGGAAGACGCAGCAGTTCCGCAGCATGGACATGGAGCTGCGGCAGCTCCGGCAGGCGCTTGCGCGATTGCGAGTGGAGTGGGAGAGCGAGAAGACCCAGCGAGAGAAAGCGGAGGCAACGACGCTCAAGCTCACACAAGCCAATGACGCGCGTGAAACGGCGATCGCACACTTGGACGCCGTGCAGGACGCTTGCCTTTGGTGCTGACAGCCTCGCTCTCCATTCGGTGCAGGAACTGCGGATGTCGACGACGCACTTGCAGGTGGAGCTGGAGCGCTTGTCGACGGAGGCGGCAGGTTGGTAGCATTGTCTGTGTGCTTGTACGATCATCTTGCATTGCACTACAGTACTCTCATCGCTCACGCGAGTTGTGTTTGTATGCACAGAGGAGAGAGCGTCTCTTGCGAGCAAGGATCAAGCGCTCCAGCTTGCGTATCGGTTCGTACATGCGATCACGGGGTCTCTCAGCGAGTGAGTGGTTGGATCAGCGAGCGTTCTGGGGCTGATCTTGCGACGATCGCGGCTCGGAACTCGCGAAGCGATGCGCAGGCGCTGCAGCAGTGTTGTCGCGAGCTCGAAACCGCGAAAGCGGAGGCGCAGAGCGAGGCGCAGGCGCTCGCGCAGCGGTACGTGGCATGTCTTCCGAGTCGTTGCTTGTGTTTGAGTTGCCATGAACTAACCGCGAGTTTGGATGGATGGGGGACACTGCAGGATCAAGATGCTTCGGCGCGACCACCTTGCGATCCTGCACCGCGCGGATGCGCCGATCAATATGACGGCGGAGCTGCAACTGCCTCCACGCCGCCGTGCGCGAGGTGATTGCTCCAGGCAAAGCTGGGAGGCGGACGAGCGCGAGTCGTCGCTGAAAGAGAGCCGTCCTCGGCCCATTGAATTGCCCACGCAGAGCCGCGCGGAGCGAAGCGCTGGGACGTGAGATCAGCACCGCGTTCCCGACGGCTTCGGTAACTCGGACGCCTCCAGCTCCAAGTCACGCTGCAAGTGCGGCGGTGAGTGTGCCATGAACGTCACGGAGAACAAGACGAAGTTGAAGAAGAGGACAGTGTCTTCATCATGTTTCTGTGGTGCTCTCGAGTAGATGTTCGTTCATCAGGAAGATGTTCCGGGCGGCGTTCAGATCTCGGTCGAGAACCAAGCCGCACGACGGACACCGGTATGTCTTCTCCCCCTTGAATGTCGGATGCAGGTTGCCGCAACGCGTGCATGTCTTGGTCGTGAACTCCTCTGTACATAGTACCATTTTACCGCTCTCTCTCTCCATCTTGTAGGTCAGCAGCATCCGAAAGCGGCAGTGAGCTTGCATGAGCAACTCTCGAGACATCGCGTGTGATAGGTGCCGATTCTTCCTCGTCATCATGTTGGTCTGGAAGACTGGAAAGAGGACGCGAGCATATCGTGGTGCGATCCAGCTCGACAGCTTCTGATGCATGTCATCACGAAGTCGTCGAAGTCGAAGCCGCATGTGAAGAAGGCGCTGGTCAACTCGATACCGACAGCGCTTCAGGCGCCAATGGTGTGCTGGCGAAAGGAGAGTGCCTCCAGTCGGGCGGTAGCGATTCCTGCGAGCCGATATGGTACGGTCGATGGACGAAAGAGCAGGTCACCAGGCCGAGAGAGTCATCGTAAAGCCAGTTGAATCGAAGAGAGCGGCAAAGTTGCGTACACCGGGGTCGAGCGCGCATGCTCTCGTGACGGCAGCGCTCTGGAGGAAGATGCGGGGCTGCGGTGCGCACACATAATAGTCGTGTGTCCGTAGTCGTTGCAGGAAGCACCAGTTGTCCAAGGAAATCGGGCAAATACCCTTTATGGACAACCCATATCCTGGAGGGAGATCCATAAACTGAAGGAAGAAGCGAACCCCAGAGTTCGCCACAGCGACGGCCATAGGCACGACGATCGAGCACGATGGTTGTCTCGGCGTCTTGGGATGCAGAACCAGCACGCTTGCTCGAACGCTCCTTCGACGAGCCTCACGGAATGATGCCCACGCCTTCAACCTTGAGTGCTTCATTTTGCGAAATGTGGAGCCAAGAGCGACGGCCAGGTAGTGAGCAAGAAGTCGGATACTGTCGGGTGGTAGTGTGTGGATCATACTGTAGCGCCTGATGGCTGTCAGAGCGTCACCGAGTCTCGGGCGACTGGCTCGTGGCTTCGCTTCGTACCTCTCGGTCAGTTCATGAACGAGTTTGTTGTACACTGTGAGGACTAGGCGGCTTGTGGAGAGTTGGAAGGAAGCGTGGAGGCCAAGGAGGAGAGAAGGTGGTGGTAGTTTGTGGTAGATTGAGAAGTGAGTTAGTTGGCGGCGCCCGCCGGCAGCGGCGACGCCCTGGTAAGAGGGCTCGCTCTTGGAGCCTGTGTCCCACTTGATTCCTACAGGATTCTCTGTTCTCTGATTCCAGCTATTCCTACTTGTTTATGTGTGTTTCTGTTTTCCTCATCCTTGAAGATTCACTAACTACTGCTGTTTGTATGCAGGGTATGTCCTGCACTGCAGAGCACAGTTCGTGCGTGGATGC
This sequence comes from Globisporangium perplexum, assembly GCA_023333865.1. Classification (NCBI taxonomy): domain Eukaryota; phylum Oomycota; class Peronosporomycetes; order Pythiales; family Pythiaceae; genus Globisporangium; species Globisporangium perplexum. The sequence continues at coordinate 27,421 of JAASFS010000054.1, read as the reverse complement.
GGATCAGAAGTAATCACCGCACCCAGCAGGATTACACCAAATGCAGAACTGGCGTAATCAAAACAAACACTATTGTGCAGAATGTTGTCGTGAGTACGCTTGTGAGCACGGGTGAGTGTTGGTTGGTTATCGTGAGTGATGGTGAGTCCTCACAAACACCTTGCGGTACGCAGCAAAGAGACGCTCGAGTTGCGCCTTCTGTTGCTTTGTTGGTGCGAGCTGGACCTTGAGCGTAGAGTTCGGTCTCTGGAGGCGACGACACAGTAGAGCCACTGTCCTACCAACAGGTTGAGTGCTCAACGTTGTGACCCGGAGCCACAAGTGGCTGTTGCAGATGACTCGTAGCGCCTCTGGCATAGGCAGCGACCGCGAGCGTTCGGCATGGCGGGATGACCATCATGGGCGACGGCTGGGTCTCGGCACACTTTGATCGATCGTTGGTGCTGCCATCAAGTCCGCCATGACAGCTCCGAGCAGAAGTTTAACGGTGTCACCACCAGAGAATCAGCTTGTCGCCATGTTGACCTCCATGTCGACTTCCATGTCCTCCATCGTCTCCAAGTGGGCCTCATCGCTATGAATAACCTCTCGTTCATCGACGTCAACCTCGACGTTGACGTCGAGGTCGGATGTGTCAAAGTCGAACTCGAAGTCACTCATGTTTGGGAGAAGTAGGAATGATGAACAGAGGCTGTAGTATCAAAGAACTAGGTACGGTCGAAGAACCTGATGTCGAAACTACCACTACTACTGAGCTCTGAGCTCGAACGAGAGAGTGCTGAGGAAGTGGTGCTCGGTGCTGCTACAGATCCTTGTCAACATGGAGCATGTCGCTACTCGGAATGATCCTCTTGATCTGATCTTGAAGATGCAGTTCACACCAATCTCGTACAACACCCTGAAACAGTAGGAATAGGACGTATTGTAGGCACAGAGAAAATGTCTGCATGCGTGCCTGCGAAACGACCATTGCCAACCCGCTATTCGTGTGATCCACTCCACCGCACACGACTCTCTTCGCCCCGCCTCGCTCGAGGCGCTCGTTGCTTCTCATTCGACATTTTGCTTCCAAGCACTCAAGCCGTCCGACTATTTGCACGCCGTCTCCGCCACAGAGTCCCCAAGTCCTAGTCTCACCTCCCACTCCAGCTTCGCGGAAACCAAGACCACGTGTGACGTGTCGCTCTCCTGGCGCGGTGGCTTATAGCTGGTCATAGGCGCCGTCGAATTGATCAAGCGGCACACGCATTGGCAACGGTATGACCAACAACTCGATCAATCACTCACCACTAGCTCATCGACCGGCGACCCGCGGACTTCTTTGTCTGCAAGCCAGCGGTCGTCCAAAAGTCCACCGGCAGTCTCCTGATAACCATCTCCTGCAGAAGCCCTTCACCGTTCGCCTCATCAGTGAACACGCAAGTCTTTAGTGGCGTCGATCCCCCGAGCGAGCGAACTCCCTCTCCGGGGAGTAGCCGCGGTGTCTGGTTGGCCGTAGGCCGTGTTGTCCGGGGAGGGGAAGACCGACCGACCTGAACATACGGTGCCACGTCCGCCGCGTCATAATGCAGAGCCCTCTATTCGAGTTGTTCTCTCCCTCCATTTTATCACGCTCGCCGGCGGATTTTGTTCACGTAAAACTCGGTAAAATACCTGCAAGTTGAACCGCTCTTGCGCTTCACTTCACAACACTCGCCAATTCGCCGCTCCAGCAACTCACGAGGCGCCGCACACGAGCAGCTCCACTCGCTCTCTTTCGCTCTCTGCACCCGCCACCACCAGACGCAATGGAGACGAAGGCACCGCTGTCGTTCGACGCGGCCACGAAGGTCGCGTTCTCCATGGAGGGCCGCGACAAGCTCACCAAGGTGCGTCCTCCGTTCGTTGCGCGGCGTGGACGGGGACCTCTCAGCTCACTGTGTGCGGCTCTGAGCGCAGCTGATGCAATACGGCAGCCGCGCGCTCGCGTTCTACGTGCTGTCGGCCGACCCGAAGAGCGACGTGGGGCAAAAGTGCGTCCGGATCTTGGGAGGCTGTGGTGTGTGTGTGTGTGGAGCCAGGAAGACTCACGTGTGCGTGATGCCAGGTTGACGAACCTCTACAAGACGACGCAGACGTCGCGCAAGGCCTTCCGCCTCGGCAAGAGCGCCTCGTACTACAAGAAGCTGCTGGCGCTGGCCGACAACAAGTCGCTCTCGCCCTGGCAGCGCTACCTGCAGCTCATCCAGAACACAGGCATGGTGCGTCCATCGGCTCGGTCGTTCCTACGCCGGACGCATCGTGTAGGAGCGCTAACACACTCCCTTGCTCTCTCTCTCTCTCTCTCGGCTGCTGGCTGCTCCAGTTCGGCTTCTTCGTCTACGACAACATGGCGTTCGCGGGCAAGGCGAAGATCGTGAGCTTCGACGCCGAGGAGGCGGCCAAGCGCGGCGGCGTGCTCTGGTTCTGCGCCAACATCGCAGGCTTCGCGCTCGCGATCTCGAACCTGCAGGCCGACATCGAGAAGGAGAAGTGTGTGCGCGACGTGCTGGCGTCCGAGGATGACGCTGCGCGCGTGGCGACGCTGCAGGCGCAGCTGGACGCGCTCGAGCAGAGCCGCTTCAAGAAGTTCCTGGCCGTGCTCAAGGTCACGTGCGACCTCGTCGTGTCGTCCAACACGAGCGGCATCCGCCTCGCCGAGCGCATCACGGGCTCCAAGCTGCACGACGGCATCATCGGCTCGGTCGGCTGCGTCTCGGCGCTCACGGTGCTCTACAACGCGTGGCCGAACGCGCCGGCACCGAAGCTCGCGGCTGCTGCCATCGAGGCGACGCCGAAGCAGGCGGAGCCCTAAGCCCTCTAGCTTGTCCAGCCGATCTGTTGTCCAAACGCCAGACGTTCGTTCACATCCCATGCATCATCGCTCCGACGTTCTCAAGCAGGAAGACGGTGCCGGCCCTCACCTCGAGGCAGCGTGACTCAGATCGCTAGCGCGACTGAAGATGCACTCGCCGACGCCGACGCCGACGCACGAGCACGTGCATGTGCATGTGCAGTCGAAGGCGCTCATCGACATACAGTGGCACTGGCACCGACACAGCTCCATCCGCTCGATCTCGTGCGAGCAGAGGTCGCTCGCGACCTTGGTCCAAGGCAGAACTCGCCGTCGACGAAGATCATCTGTGTGACCCACGGGAAGCGTGTCAGTCAGTCCACACGCACACACACTCGAGCGACTTCTTCGCGACCCACACGAAGTTGCAGAGCAGTAAGCGGCACTTCTCGTCTTCGCCGAGTCCGAAGCGAAGCGATCGGAGCGGCGCGCGCGACGGCAGCTCTGCGCATCCCCCGGAGGTGTCGCGCCAGGGAGTGCGCTTATGAACCGGCGGTGGTGGCGGCGGCCCTCGCCAGCTCGCGCCGGTTGATCCGAACCATCTTCTTGAGCTTTTGAGGTAATGTGAAGCAACAAGCACATCGTGCATCTTCATATTAGTACGAATCCTGAAGTGGCTAGATTTCGTAACAGCGTGCATGGGCTGCCACCGCTCGACCTTGTGGGCGGTGTACCTCTAGACTACGGGCTTGCCGTGTGAGCAGGTTCGGGTGAGCCCCAAAGCTCGCAGCTGTGCGAGCTGGCTCTGAACTCGCACCTCGGTGCAAGTTGACTCGATCCCCGAGCTCACGCTTGATGACGACAGGTGCCAGTAGGAGCGACACCGAAGATACTCAGGACGCGGCCGACCTGCGAGCTGCTCCGACACGATGCACAGCATGTTCCGCGCTGCGTTGGTGCCTCGATCCCAGAAAATCTTGTACCTGGTGTTGTTGCAGTGCAAGACCGACCAGGACTTGAAAGTCGATCCAGGCGACGCGCCGACGACACTCGACGGATAGGTACCGGGTGTGAGTACGTCGTGGCACTTGGAGCAGTGCTTTGATGTGAGATACTCGTCGATGAGGCGAACATCTGCACGCCTCTTGATCGTGAAGCGTCGCAGCCGAAATGTAGCCATTTGACATTATGCCGACATCGACGAAGGCTGCTGCCGCGCCGCCGACACAGACGAAGGCTGCTACTGCTGTCGCGCCACCGCCGCCGACACAGACGCAGCTTGTGACGGAGCCAGCGAAGGACAGCAACGAAGCAGACGCCCAACTCAGCAACGACAAACAGGCAGATGCAGAGTCTGAAGCAGTGGACGACAGCCAAGAGCACGAGACCGTCGCTGTCGGTGCCGTCGCGCACGTCGTGCGGCGCGCGTTCCACGTCTTCTATCGCGAGCCATCGTCCTCTCAAGATGGCGCAGTTGGTAGCGAGCTGGCCGTACCAGCTTTGGCTGGCGAAGACGCTGCAGCGGCTGCGCATTCTGCTGCTGTTGCTGCTGTCGAGATCGAGGGGGAGGAGGCTCCAGAGTCAGCAGCGGAGCCGCTCGCCGCGCAAACACCGAGGAATCGCCACGTGCAGCTCGGCGAGGCTCGCAAGGCACAGATCGAGAGCGAGCGGCAGCTGAAGCATGAGGCGGCGGCCGCGCTGCTCGACTTCCTGGACGAGCGCCACCGCGCCGCGCACGACGTTGACGACGCGATCGCGCGCGAGTTGAGCGACAAGGGACTTGTGCTCAAGGTGCAGATTCCGATGGGGCCGACGAACCTGCGCCTCGACCCGACGGAGGTCGCGGGCTTCGGACCCTTTGCTGCTGATCTGGTGCACGCGACGCAGCTCGTGAGCGAGTATCACGCGCAGCGTCGCGAGCGAAGCGGCAACGGGCCAGATGCTCTCGTCCGACAGCACGCAGCAGCTCCAGGGATCATCTCCGAGCCGCTCGGGTACCTTGAATCAACGGACTCGTCCGCCGTGCGGACACACTCGACACTGGCGATGCACCAGCACCACATCGACACTGTCAAGATGCATCATAGCAGCACCAGCAGCAGCAGCAGCTTCAAGGCACCACAAGGTGCATCAAGGGACAGCGGCACTCATGACTCCTACGACTCGGCAGGCGATGGCGAGCCGCTTCCTACCTCCGTTGACGGCTCGATACCAGCGCAGGGCGAGTCCTCGAACGCCAGTGCCGACGTACACTCGAAGGAGACGAAGATGACTGCTGTCGAGAGGCGCAAGAACATGGAGGTCCTTGATCGCATGCAGACGAAGCTCGCGTTCCTACGCAACCCTCGCTACGCATCGGACGGCAGCGAGCAGCACGTCAGCAGCTCTGGGTCCTCGAGCAAACCGCCACCTCCCACCTCTTGCTTCGTCGTCGTTCCCTCTCCTGTCGAGTTCACCGACTACGACATCGGCGGCGTCTACGAGCAGCTCGTGTACGTGCGCAACACTAGCCACCTGAGTCGCCGGCTGCGCGTGCTGCCGCCCGCGACGATCTACTTCTCGATCGACGAGATCACGTTCCCGGACCCGAGCGGCCTCATCGCTCCCGGGATGCACGTACAGCTCCGCCTGCGCTTCGCGCCGGACTCGCGCGCCGACTACAAGGATGCGATGCACGTCACGCACGAATGCGCCAGCAACGCGGGGAGTGGGAGCGGCGTCGCCGAGTTCGCGATCCCGCTCGCAGCTCGCCGGACGCCGCCAGAGCTCTCGATCCCACTGGTGCTGCGAGCGCAGAACACGCTCGTGGGCATGCACTCTGTCACGCCGCTCGAGTGCCGGAACTCGGGCGGCAAGGCGCGCTTCTGGCTCATGGCGGAGGACGAGTGGGCTCGATACGAGTCCTCCAGCGGCGCCGCGGCGTCAATGTTCCTGCGCGAGCAGAGCGAGAGTAGTCTGCTGACGACGGCGAACCGAACCGGAGAGCTCGCAGTCGGACCGTTCACGCTCTCGCCGAACGAGATGGAGCTCGCCACGGGCGAGAGCGTGACGCTCCAACTCCAGTACGTGCCGTCGTGTGTGGGCGAGCAGCGCAGCAAGTTCGTCATGGTGTGCGACAACTGCCTCGTGCGCGTCTTTCAGGTGGTCGGTCGCGGCTGTCAGGTGGAGCTCGCCGTCACGAGCGTCAACGACAAGCCGGTCGACGCGAGCATCGTGCACATGGGAGTGCTCGATCACGTCGTCTTCGACGCCGTCGCCGTCAGCTCGCGCATGCAGCAACGCTTGGTCGTGACGAACGACACGCCGATAGCTCTCGAGTACGCGTGGTGCTTCGAGCGCGTTCGGACAAGACGAAGTCGAGGATCAGCCTTCGATGATGGCGCTGAAGCTGTCAGAGACGATGACGCAAACTCGCCGTACCAGATCACTCCTTCATCAGGTGTGATCGCGCTCAGCGCAGAGCTCGAGTTCGTCGCGGCGTTCGCGCCTTCCCAAGCGCGCGTCCATCGCTGGAGAGCGGCGCTGGTCGTCCGCGGCATCCCGCAGTGCAGCATGCCCGGCCCGCAGCAGCGAACGCTCCTTGCAGCCACGTTCGAGAGCCTCCACGCGAGCTTGGCGAACGTGAAGCTCGAGTCTGTGGAGGCGCTGAGCATCCGCCTCGACGGGACAGGGGTGCTCGGTAGCTTCTCCGTCGATCCGCCCTACTGGAACTTCTGCGGCAGTGGCAACAGCCAGCACGCGTTCCTCCAGAAGCACAGCGTGTACACGACTCAGGTGGTACTGCGCAACACCACGAACGCTCCTGTGGCGTTTGAGGTCGACCTTGCGAGCGTGGAGCAGCGCCATCCAAGACCAGCGCCGCGCGCGCTTCCGACGCACCAGCCAGGAAGCTCCGACGAGAATCGTCCCGCGTTCGAACTCACAGCGACCCCGCTGACTGGAGAGCTCCCGCCGAACGCACAGGGAACGATCAACGTCTCGTTCACGCCGCACTGTGTTGGCGCGTTCTCGTTCGCACTCCCGCTTCGCATCCCGATCGCGGGAGCGCGAGAGCGACGGCGCAGTACCTTCGTGCGATGGCTGCTCCTTGAAGGCAGCGTCGCGCGCGGCGAGGTGGAGATCGTGTCGCCCGAAGTCGACTTCGGTCTCGTGCTCGTCGGAACCAGCGCTGACGCCACGCTCACGTTCCGGAACCGGGCCCCAGTGCCGGCAGAGTGGCGCTTCCTGCACGTCGAGGCGAACGGTGAGGTTGCTCGTCAGCAGCAGCAGCAGCAGCGACTCACGGTCGGTGGCGGAGGATCAGCGAGTCTCCAGCAGCTCCACTTGCTCTCCACCGTGATGCAGTCGCAGCTCCAGCGCTCCGGATCCAAGGACTCGATCGTCTCGCGGCGCTCCGTCAGCTCGAACGCGTCATCGGGCGGCAACGACACGAGCCGCAGCAGCAACCTCCTCTTCACAGCACGAGACGCGCTGCCGCGCGCAACTGTGAGCTTCGCGCCGGAGACAGGAACGCTGGCGCCAGGAGAGACGCGGTCGATCAAGGTCGTCTGCATCGCCGGATCGCTGCCGGAGCGCTTGCGCGCAAGCTTCAGCTGCCAGCTGAGTCCCGAGCGCTCGTTCTCGGGAGAAACAGTTCCTCCACTAGGCGACGCGAGCGTGAGCGCACGCGCCGAGATCCAAGCCCCCAATGTGTTCCTGTCGCCTGCGAAGCTCCAACTCGGCACAACGTACCTCGGCGTCGCCGTGCGGCGAACACTGGAGCTCATCAACGTGTCGAACCTCGAGGCGGCCTTCAAGTTCGTCGAGCCGCAGGGGCTGTCAAAGGCATACACAGTCGACTTCGCGCCGAAGTCGGGCACGCTCCGCTCCAAGGAGACGCTCGCGGTCGTGCTCACGTACACTCCACGGCAAGCTGGCCGGACAGCGGTGCTGCTGGCGTGCACGGTGCGCGGTCTCCCGGCGCCGCTCGGTATCGAAGTCGTGACGAACCAGAAGGGACTGGTGCTGGCGTACGAGTTGGTGCCATCACCGACGCCAACGCAGCTGCCGAAGTCGCCGAAGGAGATCGCACTGGAGCGAGGCATCCCGATCGCGGACTGCGATCTCGAGCCCGACTCGAACCCGCTCAGCGCGGTGCCTCGCCTCCACTTCGGCGACGCCATCCCGCTCGGCCAGCGCAGCGCGATCCACATCCTCATCCGCAACTTCAGCGGCATCGAAGCCGTCATCGATGTCGAGGCGAAGAAGTTCCCTGCGAGCACACGGGCTCTGCCAGTCATCTTGGTATCGAGATCCGGCAACAGCAGCAGCAATAACTCGAGTGCACCGTTCACATCCACCTCGCAGTCTTCGTCGTCTCCGAAGTCCTCTTCGAAGAGCGGACTCGAAGGCACCACGGGATCGCTCCGCAAGACGAAGGGCTCACACCTTTCGACCACGAGTCGCAAGAAGCTCCTGATCGGAGATGCACACGAGCAGCCGAGTCGGTTCCAGTCGGAGAACGGTCGCAACTTCGTGCGCCAGTGCGCCGAGGACGCGGAGGACCGCGAGGTGCTCGACGGAGGACACGGCGTGGCGTTCCAAGTGCGTCCGAGCCACGTCCGCATCGCGCCGTGGGAACAGCTCGTCGTGACCGTGATCTGCTTCAACAACATGCCCGGGAGCTACACGGACGACATCGTGAGCCGCGCAACTGGGATCCCGCCCGTGTTCCTCCACGCGCAAACGACTGTGGTCGGCACACCACTGGCCTTCGATCGCAACTGCGTGGGGCTCCACTTCCCGAAGAAGCCGCACCGGGACCCGCAGTACCAACAGCACCAGGAGGAGCCAACGTTCCATTTCGGACAGCTCTGCACCAAGTCGCCGCCGCTCACGCGCACGCTCCGGATCGTCAACCGCGGACCGAAACAGGCACGGGTCAAGTGGAAGCTCGTCGAGAGTGGCAAGGAGAACCAGCTCGTGAATGTCTCTCTGCGCGTCGACTTCAGCTGCAGAGTGCAGCTCCGCGTCACCGTGTGCGAGGACGACGACGGCGAGTTCCCGTTCTCCGTCACTCCGGAGCACGCGATGGTCCCGCCGTTCGCGACTGTGCCGTTCCAGATCACGTACACGCCGTCAGAGGCAGTGGCTGCTGCGCGCGTGCTGCTACTCGCCGATGCGCACTGGTACGACGTTGTCGCACCAGAGCAGGATCGGAGCGGCTCGGAGATGCTGGATGGAGCCCACGCCGACGAAGACCCGGACTCGCGCTGCGAGGCTCTGTCCCCGTCTCCGTCGAATCAGCGCAGTGGCTCGCGAGAGCACAGGACGACAGCAGCAGGGAAGGCGTTCGCCGCCGTCCGAGCTGCCAACTCGCTGATTCGTCGCAGCGCTGCTCCGGGACTGTCGATGATGACGAACGCGACGCCGTCGCACGTGAGCACCAAGTGTCTCCGTGTGCTGCTCGGAGCCGACGTGATCGAGCCCGAGCTCTTCCTCGATCGATCCTCGAGCGCGCTCAGCGGCGATACCAGCAGCATCCAGATCGGCACCACCATCGTCTCGACCGCATCGTCGAGCCGCACCAAGAGTCCATACCACATCAAGTTCACGACGTGGTCGACGATCACCGCGAGCGCGAGCGACGTCGCGCACGCGTTCCACCGCCAGGAGCTCTTCCTCGTCAACCACCTAAGCACACGAATGACGTTCCGTCTCGAGAGCGTCGGACCGTTCTCGGTGTTCCGCGCGGACTCGCTCGCTCCGAAGCACCCGCTGTCGTCTGCGGACCTGCCGCCAGCACACCGACGCGCGCAAGGCGAGACGTTCATGTTCACGCTACCGCCGCAGATGTCAGTCCGGATCGACCTGCGCTTCGACCCGACGCAAGTCAGCGCGACCGCCGCACACGGTGGCGTCGGAGCACACCCGCTGGCGCTGCCGAACGGAGCTGGTGGGTCCGCAGACGCGTCATCACCACCTCGCAGACGCCTGTCGTCGCTCGACGCGTCCAAACAGCAGCAGAACCAGCAGCAGAAGCGTCTGAAGACACTCATCGAAGGCCAGCTCCTCATCAAGTTCACGAACCGGTCGGTGCAGAGCATCACTCTCTTGACGGAGATCCTCCGGCCGCTCGTTGTCGTGTCTCCCTCCGTGTACTTCTTTGGCCACGTGCACCTGTCCAAGTCGCGATCTGTTGTGCTGCGCCTCGCGAACCCGACGGTCGTGCCAGCTCTCTTCACGGTCGCGCACGTGCCGGCGCCTGTACCGATCTCCAAAGCGCAGAAGCAGGAGGTTGCGCTGCACCACGCTCACTTCGTCGACGAGCCGAGTGTGTTCACGTTCTCGACCACGAGAGGCGCTGTGAAGGGACCCACGACGTCGCTCAAGTCGTCTGGCGGCGCGCTACCGTCGACGAACTCGACTCGAGATCTCGGAGCGAACCACCTTGTCTTCGACCCGATGTGCGTCACCGTGGTGTTCCGCGCTCCCGCCGTGCGGAAGCGCTACAGGAGCCGCTTCCGCTTCGTCGTGGCGCACGGCGTCGACTTCGAGGTCGTGCTGGAGGGTGAAGGGCACCTCGGGGAGCGCGAAGTCCACGACCAGGGACGCTCCATCGTGCGGACGCGCGCGCTCGAGCACTCGAACCAGATCTTCACCAAGATCCTGCAGTGACGAAGCGATCGGCCAGATACGCGATCCCAGCGCGACGCACCGAGAGCGAGACGAGCAGCAGCGGGCGTCGACAAATGCGAAGATAGTTAGTTAGGGGGGGAGGAGACGACCCAGCGACCGACCGAGAGGGGTGGCGAGCGAGCGAGTGACATCGCTCACTCATTCGCCCGGAGACTGAAGACAGTTTTGTTCCAGCCGTCCTGGTGCGGCACGAGTTCGAGCACCGAGTGGAACGGGATTTCGAGCTCTGCACAACTCTCGATCGGGACGCCGAGGAAGTACGAGTAGAGCACCTGCAGCGTCGAAATGTGCGACACCACAAGCACCGGCCCCGTGTGCTGCTCGATGTCGATCAGGATCGGCTCGATGCGCAGCATGAGGTCGTAGTACGACTCGCCGCCCGGGAACCGCGTCTTGAACGGATCCTTCACGTACGCGTCGTACGCCTCCTGGAGAGCCACGCGCGAGTTAGAGCTGGCGCGCGCCTACCTCCGAGTCGCCACGCAACCGTACCGGCATCTGCTCCTTCATCTGCTCCATGCTCATGCCGTAGCACTCGCCCTTGTCCAGCGGATTCAGCGTCGCCACTTGCACTGTCGCGACAGAGTCACCCGACGTGCGTGAGCCAACAGCAGTGACCCCAAGCGCAGCGCCACGCATCACGATCAGACGAACCGCAGACGCACCTCGTCTGGCCGGCGGGAGGAACTGCGCCGTCTCGACTGCGCGCGGCAGCGTCGACGTCATGACGAGTGTCTCGGACATCACGTCGTCCTCGCCGGTGACGACGCCGACGCCGTCGTTCGAGCTGTCCATGCACGCGGCGGTGCGCTCCTCCACGAACTGCGCGAGCGCGTGCGCAAACTGCACGCCGAGCGGGCTGAGCCGCGCCGAGCGCGTCGCGATGCACGGGTCCTTGTCGATCGCGCGGAAGTCTCTCCGCACCTCCGTGCAGTGCCCGGCGCGCACGAGCCAGATCGGGCGGTGCTCGATGTGGAAGCTCATCATGTACGGCAGGATGGACTTGGCGACGTGGCCGTAGCTGTGGTAGCATCGCATCGCGTCGCGTCACAGGCGCGTAGAGCGTGTCAGCTCCCCGTCGACGCGAGAGCGAGCAGCTCCTCCTCGCACACACGTACATGCCCTTGGCGTGCACCTTGGACTGCAGGTCGAAGAGCTTGATGTAGCTGATGCCCTCCTCGTCCTCGAGCGCCTCATACGCCGCCTCGTAGTTCTTCATGCGCTGCTTGAGGTCCGCGACGGCCTCGTCAACGCTCATGTGGCGGTAGTCCGGGCTTGACGTCACCTTCTGCGTGATGTTGGCGGTGATCACGGCCTCGTTCGTGCAGATGCTCTCGACGAACACGACGTGCACGCTCATCTTGTTGGCTTTCGCGAACGCGTCGAACGTGTCAAGCAGCGTGCGCCGCCGGTCTTTCGTCGTGTTCGTGGCGTCGAATACCGCGACGTCGCCGCCGCGCTGGCCGCCAGTGCCGAGGAAGAAGTGCTGCACCTGCTCGAGCGACTGCAGCGCGAGCAGCTCGCGCTCCTCCTTGGCGCGCGCGTTGTTCGGGTCGAAGAACGTGTGGTCCTGCACCGAGCCGGCGTTGCGCGCGCGGCGCAGCTGGCCGACGTTGAAGACCTCGGAGCGCAGGCCCTTCCAGCAGAGGAACTTCCAGAGCTTCTTCGCGATGAACGACTTGCCGCGCGCCGGCAGCCCGACCATCACGACCACGAGCTTGTCGGCGGTCGGCGTGAACTGCTTGCGCTCCGAGATCGAGCGCCCGAGCTGCTTGACCTGGCGCGGACGCGCGGCTGCGAGCGCCGCCGTGGTCTCGGGCGAGCCGACGGACGAGGCGGTCGAGCGCGCGGGCGACACCGGGGGACTCGTCGTGGCCGACGACGCGGCGCGCAGCAGCCCGGCGGCAGCGTGAGGCAGGTGCGTCGGCGGCGCGGCGGGCGGTGCGAGCGGCGGCGTGAGGCGCGCGGCCTTGCGGCGTGGCATGTAGCTCTCCGCGGCCATCGACGTCATGCTGTTGGTGCTTGGTGCTCGAGAGACGCGCAGTCGCAGAATGAATGACTGAAGATTCAGTCAGCATCGGAAATAGTTGAAAAATGGCGCGACCTATCGTGTCCTCATTTCGTGGAACAGCATATTTAGGAGGTTGAAGCCTGTCAAACAGACTAGAGCGTCAACACGACATTCGGATTGCTCCCCAAATGATATCGGGTGTGTCGGGTGAGCGAACGCTTCCACAAGACCGTCGCCGCCACAAGAACCAGGTGCCTTGCGTGCAAGTGTGCATTACGTGCATCGAGCGAGCGAGCGACCGGACGCACGCCTCTCTATTATGAACCCCTCTGCCGCTCACGCACGCTGCGCGCGCTGCTTCTGCTTCTTGGTGAAGAGCGCCGGGTGGCCCTCCAGCACGCTCATGCGCGCGCGGTGCGGCGCGTTTCGCCGCGCCAGAAACTCCTCCGCGCTGGCCGACAGCGGCCGCGTCAGCTGGCGCTCCAGCTCGCCCGCCGTCTGCACGTGCACGTTGCCGAACTGGCGCGTGTGCGTCTTCTGCTTGAGCGCCGCGCGCTGGCGCTTGGCAGTCGCCGCCGCCTGCGCGCTCTCCGCCTCCTGCTCCGCCTCCTCCTCTCTGTGCGCCACCACCGCAGTTCACGTTCCGGTCAGTCTCGGTTCGCAGTATCCTCAACACCAGCACGATCTACACCAGCGCTGCAGAACACTGGGGCACGCACTCGTGGTGTGCCGCCACAGCGGACAGAATGTCCTCCGGGAGCTCCTCGACCGCCTCGAGCGGCTTCTGCTCCGCCTCAGCGGTGGCAGCACGCGGCGTCCGCTTCCTGCACAAGCGCCGATAACACAAGTCAGCTCCCGCGTGCAACAGCCGCCCGTGCGCAGATCGCAGATCGAGCGCACCGCTTGTTGCTGCTCGCGGCGGCGGCGCTCTTGCGCGCCTCCTTCTCCACGCGGCGGCGCTCCTCCACCTGCGCCTGCGCGCTCTGCTTGGACACGACCTCCGGCGCCTCATCGTCGCTGTCCACATCGTGCTGCTGCACGTGAGCCGCCGGCTCCGGCGCCGCCCGCGCCTGCTGCTTCTGCTGCTTCTTGCTCTTCGCCGCCGCCATCGCCTTCGTGTATTATCAAAGCTGCCCAAATGACCATTCAAAGGCGATTCGGACTTTATCGAAGCACAGGAAACCAGCAGACCATCACTCCTCGCCAGCAACAGCACACATGGAGCAGGCAGAAGAGCAGGACGGCAGCCGCCGCCGCGCGCGTGTGCGCGCACTCGTGCTGGCGGCCGCCAAGGCCCGCGCGCAGCAGGCGCTGACGCTCACTGACGCGCCGCTGACGCCGCTCTTCGCACCCTTCAGCCCTTCCCCCGCGCGCGTCGTGAGCGCCGTGTGGGACTTCCTCGACGCGCGGATGGCGCCGACGCCCCCGCTCGCGCGCGACGAGCTGCTCGTGGACCTCGGCTGCGGCGACGCGCGCTGGCTCGTCGCGGGCGTGCAGCGCTACGGCTGCGAGGCGCTCGGCGTGGAGATCGACGGCGCGTTGGTGCAGCGCGCGCAGGAGGCGGTCGCGCGCGGCGGACTGGGCAGCCGCATCCGCGTCGAGCAGCGCGACATCTGGGACGCCGACCTCGCGGGCGCGCGGCTCGTGATCGTCTACGCGTTTGCCGAGGCGCTGCGCGGCATCCGCTCGCACTTGGAGACACAGCTGGACGCGCGCGCAGCGGTGCTCTCGATCGGGGTGCGGAACCGCTCGAGAGCGTTCGCGCGCTGGTGCTACTGCTCTGACTCATACGTTTGTGCGTGTGCGGCAGTTCCGCGTCCCGGGCTGGAAGCCCACGTGGTGTGACCGCGTCGACGGGATGCGCTGGTACTTCTACGAGCTCAGCGAGTGCCGGGGCGAGTGACGGAGCGTGGGAAGCGTCCCAGCCGTCACTCCTGGCTCCTCGGATCCGAGCCGCTGGGTGGCGTCACGGCCCATAACGAAGCGCCTTGTCACGCTGCTAGTCAGAGGAGCTGCTGGCTCGTCAGCTGCACTCGGCGCTCATGAGCTTCGCGAGTCGGCGCTTCACGTCGTCGATCTCGGCAAGCACCATCCGATCCAGCTACACGCACGCACGCACGCGCCACCCGGCAAGCAGCGCAGCGTCCGAGTGTTAACAAGGGAGGAACCCACCGCCGCTACCACCCGCCGAGACGCACCTGCTTGCGCTTCTCCTCGGCTCTCGCGACGCGGTCCACGAGCCCGTGCGACGCCTGGCGCTTCGCCTCCGCTGCGCGCGCGCGCGTCGCGACCCGCAGCTCCTCTCGCAGCAGCGCCGACAGAGTCGTCGTCGACGAAGTCACCGGTGCGGCTGCTGGTTGCGCTCGCTTGAGTCGCTTCTTCGTCTTCTTCTTCGCTGCTGCCTTCGCCGCCTGCTTGGGTGTCTCCGCCGACGGTGGTAGCTGGCGGTGGTGCTGAGATCCGTCGCTGCTCTCCGCCGTGTCAAAGCACTGCAGGCTCCGGTTTCGCGGTATACTCAGGCGCTTCCGTCGCTCGGCGTCTTCTACCAGCGCGGTGAGCTCCGCGATCGTGTTGCTCTGCGAGAGGGAGCAGGACAGTGTTGGCGCTGGTGCGTCTGCGGCTGCTGGCGCTGTCGGTGCAGAGGAGCTGGTGGCGGACGATCGCCGCGTGGTCGCAACACCCGAACCTCGCCGACTCGACTGTGCGATGAGCTCCGAGAGCGACGCTCGTTCGAGACTCTCTTGGCGGTGCCGGATGTGCCACTCGGCTGCCTCGAGCTTCTCCAGCATTTGGTTCAGGGATCCGTCGTCGATCGAGTGCCGACGCTCGTGTACTCCCAGATCCGCTTCTCGGAGCGGCGATCCACTTGCGCTGCCTTCGTCGGCAGTGAGTCCGGCACGACCGCCACCTCCCCCTTGAACCTGTTGATGAGCATCCTTGTCTTCAAGCGACGGCGACGCTGGACTGGCGTTCGTGATCAGTCTCCCACTCGCCTCTCGACCCACCACCCCGAGCCGCCTTCGTGGCAGAACCGCTTCTCTGCCCATCTCTTCTACACCGGATGGTGAGCACCTCGTCTCTGTCGGCGAGGACGCCTCTGGTGTCGGTTGGGAGGTGCGCTGCACGGGGCTCCCTGGTGTCATTGCTTCAGCAGGTGCTTGTTGCTCCTTGGGCTGCAACGCGATGAACTGCAGCGAGTCGCGCAGTGAGCAGAGTGATCCCTCGTATCCTGTTCTGGGGAGCACGCACTCACCTCAGCAGCGCACTCCGTGCAGACTCCGTCGATCACGAAGACCTCGCACTTGCCGTGTCTGACGCAGAACCCGCTCGCTCGCGGTTCGTCGCGCACGGAGCTGAAGAACGCGCGTGACTCTCGAAGCGCCGATGCCGACAGGCTCCAGAACTCTGGAGCTCAAGACACACGTGTCAATCCACGCCCGCTGCCCACCAGACTCCCTCGTCCAGACCCACCGTCGAAGTTGATCTCTCCGCAGCCAAGACGGTCGAACTCGGAGAGCGCTTCGCCCAGCACGCGACTTTGCACGAGGGAGGTCAGAACCGAGCCGAACGCGACGTGCTGGTGGCTGTCAAGCACCTCTGCCAAGCTCGACAGCTCTTCGTGGCTCAGCGTCTCGCGAACGTGGAGCGGATCGAGCAGCTTTGGCACTCGGAAGTCTTCGAGTAGATCCAGTGGCAGACACTGCGATGCATCCAGGACAAGAGAGTAAGTCACTGCATCGCGAGTACGAACGAATGAGTGGGCTGACGCGAACGGGACACCGTACCTTGGACAGGGACCGAACCTCCGCGATCTCGATGTAACCGTTGTCCAGCACCTCCATCTCTTCGAAGATCTCGCAGAGCACGAGCGCGTGCAGCTTGACGCGGATGTCGTTCTCGTCGATCGGAGGCAGAGGTGGCTGAAGCGGTGCTATTGTCTGGAGATCGTCGCTCGCGAGCGTGAGCTCACTCGTTGCTGTCTCGAGCAGCGAGCTGACGCCGCTACTGCTGCGGAAGAACGCAGGATGGAACCCGGAAGCCTCGCACCGCCGGATCACCCGGTTCCAGATCGTGCGCAGCTCGGGCGACACGTGTGCGGACTTCTTCGGCACCTTCGCCCATGCGTCGCTGCCAGCGTTACTGCTCGGCCCGCCATGGTACAGCCAGAACGGCTCGACGAGCGCTTCGAGCCTCCGCATGTCGACATTCGCCGGGATCCCCTGACTCTTGAGTAGCACAAGCAGCAGCTCACCGAGCACGACGAGCGCCGGAACGCTCACGATCTTCAGGTTGGCGAAGATTCGGTCGAGTGAGTACTTCCGCGTGAACGGGAACGTCGCAGCGCTGCGCCACGTGAGTGGCGCGTTGAGAGCGCTGCTGCCGTCGCACTTCGGGACGACAGAGTTCGCGCTGCGGAGCAGGATACCCAGCAGGAACGTCGGGAACAAGCTCACGTCGCCGGCGATGCGGAACACGATGCGCCTTGCGGCGGTGACTGCGATCGTGAGAGGCTTCCCCGAGAGAATCGGTCGGTGGCTCACTTGCCGGTCGCTGCAGCCCCCAGCCGCGCTCGCGTCCAGGAGACCTCGCGAGAGAGTGAGGTCATCTGAGGACGAGCCTTGTGTCTCGAACTCGCGCTGGAACTGAAGCAGCGACTCGCGCGCCGAGTTCACGGACGAGCTGCGCGCCGCCACCGTGTTCTTCGCGTCGACGGAGCCTGTGTGACTCGTGCCGATCTCGCGGCCACTGCCAGTGCGGTAGTGGTGATGGTGCGCTCGCACGCTGTGAGTCGCCACGCGCGAGCGCATCGGGACCACCGAGATGTACTCCGAGAGCGTGAGCGCGCCGATCCAGTCTCTCGGCACCACCAGTCCCGTGTAGCAGAACGTCTGCGGCGGCCAGAAGATCCCCGCGGGCTCCTCCTTAAGGAAGCTCTTCCCACACAGCACTTCGCGCACGTGGCCGAACGAGACACTGTCGACGAGCAGCCCGAGCGTGAGCTTGAGCGTCAGCAGTCCGTACGCGTCCGTGCGGATCTCCACGAGGTAGTCGGTGCGGCTCTCCGGCAGCAGCGAGTTCCCGAAGCGCTTGGCGGCGGTGATGAGCGGCCGCAGCGACAGCACCGTGCAGCCGTGAAACTCGTCGCCGTCGGTCGTCTTCATCTTGATGAGCAACCGCTTCTCGAGACAGTAGTCGGCGAACGCGTCGAAGGTCGCGCACAGGTAGTGCACGCGCGCCTCGCAGAGCTGCCAGCGATTCGGCGTGTGGCACTTGCTGCCCTCAAGGTGCAGGCGATTCACGATCTGCCCGAGCTGGTACTCGAGGTAGAAGTCCGTCGGGACGAGGTCGGGGCCGCCGTCCTGGAGCTCGTGGAAGAAGAACGCGAGGCGCATCTGCGCGCAGGTCGGGTCCACGTCCTCTCCGCGCACGGCCGAGTACGTGCTCAGCGAGTGGCGCTCGTCGGACGGCGCTTGGTTCAGGCACGGGCTCGTCTCGCTCTGGAACTCGTTGATCTCGGTGAGCACCGCGCCGACGGGCTTCGGCGCCTCGAACTTGCTGGAGAGCGCGATGTCGAAGATGTCGCTCGTTGCGATGCCGTCCGCGAGCCGCTCGCTGCTGGCGTCGGCGCGCTGCTCGGCGGCAGCGCCGCCGACCACCGCGTTGAGCACACTGTGCAGCTCGAGCGCGACGTCGCGGAGCTTCTGCTGCTGCTTGTAGATCCGGTAGCAGAGGAAGCACACAGTGAACTCGGCGATGTGCGCGAGCGACTTGCGCAGCGTCATGGCCGCTGCCTCCCACGTCGGGACGACCACCGCGCGCTGGCGCAGCAGGAAGATCGTCTCGACCACCATCTTGAGCGTCATGCGGTACTCCGCGAGCTCGGAGAGCAACCCGCTCTCACTTGAGCCGCGGAGCAGCGCGGCGAGCTCCTGTGTGAACTGCGGGGAGAACACGCACAGCGAGCCGCACAAGGCGCACTCGGGGATCGTCGCGTTCAGACTCTTCGGTCCGGAGCCGGAGCCGCCTGCCGCCCCTGCTGCGGCGACGGGAGCGGTGCCGGAGCTTGCGGCGGGGAGCTGTCGGAAGTACTTGGCGCGGAGGGCTTCGTGGACTTGGGTCACAGACTCGGGGAGGTACATCACCTGCGGTGGCACGAGCACGCGGTAGAAGGCGTCGAACGACACGACACGGATGAGCCACCACACGCCGTCGCTGTCCTTGATGAAGTCTGCCGCGAGCGCCGCGAATCGGATGCCCGGGAGCTGCGCCTGCGCGTGCTCCACGACGCGCTTCACGGCTCCGACGCCCTCGGCGATCGGCCCGCCGCGGATCTTCGGCAGCCGCTGGTACTTCTTCGGGTCGCCTGAGGTCGACACACAGTAGAACCGCGAGAGCTGCGCGAGCTTGAGCATCGCCACGCTGAGCGCCGACTTGTCCGTCCCGAGCAGGTTGTGGGCTGACGCAGAGTGCGCTGCGGCGTCCGGCGACTCCGACGCCAGCGGCGGTGTCGTCCCTGGTGGCGGCGCGGACAAGCGAGGCGCTCGATCAGCGCTTCTGCGACTGCAGCACAGCAAGCGAAGCACTGCGCTCAGGTTGACGCACCTTCAAGGTGGATGCCGTGCGCGTTGTTGGTCTTCGTCCTACTGGCCATGAAACATACATACACACACACACACACACACACACACACACCCGCGACGACGAAGCTGTGAGCGCCGTCTCCCTGCGGCGCCACCCGAGTTCCACCGCGCACTCACGCACTCACTCGTTCACTAGGTTGACAGCGAAGCACTTGCGCTCGTTCTCGCACCAGTGCACGCGGTAGATGCTCGCATGCGAGCCGCGGCAGCGCACGAACTGCTGCACGCTGAACGCGAGCTCGGACGGCGCGCTCACGACCGCGTCGAACGTCCTGCGCGTGAGCACGACGGACTTGTTGTTGTCGGCGGCGCCGCGCCAGTGCGCGACGTTGCGCACCGCGACGACCGGGTCGTCCTCCGCACTGGACGCGGTGCCGCTGCTGGTGCGTGTTGATGGCTGTGCGTTGCCGTCGCCAGTCAGCTGCTGCTGCTGCTGCGGGTGGCTCGTGGCGAGCTCACTGTACAGCTTCTTGCGCCAGGGCACGCCGGTCGCGCGCTCCTCGTTGACAACGAGCCCCTGCGGGTCGGTGCGCAGCCACAGCACGTCCTCCTGTCCGTCCGCGCGCTCACACAGGATCGTCGTCGGCAGGTTGAGCTGGAGCTTGCGGCCGCTGTCCGGGATCGGCTGGAGGTACTTGTAGAAGTGCAGCAGCGGCTGCGGCAGACAAGCGATCAAGTGTTCTCGCTACGTCAGTGCAGAGCACCTATCACAGCCGACGGTCTCGTAGAACGCGAAGAGCAAACCTTGACGTGGCGAGGGCACGGATGCCTGGTACTTGCGGCGCTCTGGACGCCTCATCGAGCATCCAGCGTCAGATCCCCGGTATTAGTGGCTGGAAGAAGAATCCGAACGCACCTGCTGCTGCGCGGACTGCACGTCGCGGGTGTCGGCGCTCGCTGCATCTTGAATGAGCTCCGACTCGTTCCCAGCCGTAGCAGCGCCGGTCGTCTCAGCCGACTGCCGCACTTGAGAGCGCAGCCGCGCGCTTAGCGACTCGCTCGTGGCGCGCACCACCATCGGTCGACGACGAAGGCGCGCTCCGGAATAGCACGCAGAGTACTCGCTCTGAAAGTTGCTTGGGAGTGCTCGAGAGTACTCGGGAAGCCTCGTTCTCGAGGACTCCAAGGACCTCGGAAGTCCTCCGAGGAGCTCGGACTCGGTCTCGGAGGACTCGGCAAGATCGGCGGCGCCAGCATAATCACGCGCTGATTGGCTCGAAGCGGGCAACAACACGTTGTGGCGCTGGCACTAGAGCTGGAGCTCCGCAGTGCGAAAAACGCAGGAGAGATGAAGACAGCGGTGATCGTCCCGTCCGGATCGCTCTGGTGGAAGCTCGGCGCGGTCTCCGGCGCGAGCGCCGTGCTGCTCGGTGCGACCGTGTGTCTGTGTGGCGGGCGGCAGTGTATGTGGGTCGCTCACGTGCGCGCTCACAGGTGCGTTCGGCGCGCATGCGCTCAAGAAGCACGTGACGGACGAGCGCATGCTCAAGAACTGGGAGACCGCAGCGCACTACCAGCTCCTGCACTCGGTGGTGCTGTTGGCGGTACCGCTGGCGAGGCGCCCGGCGCTCGCGGGCGGACTCATCGCGACGGGCACGCTGCTCTTCTCTGGCTCGCTCTACGCGATGGTGCTCACCGACCAGCGCAAGCTCGGCGCCATCACGGTGCGTTGTCCTCTCGGATGCAAGTGTGAAGTGGAGGTCGGAGCGCTGATGTTCTCACACGGGTGTCTTTATGTGCGGTTAGCCCATCGGCGGTGTCGCGATGGTCGCTGGGTGGCTCGCACTGCTGCTCTGAGCGCTCAAGTCGCTGATCCGAGTGTGCGCGCCACCCCCAGCGCCTCCTTCCCGACTCTGACTCACTCACTGAGCTCGATACAACACTCACGAATCGCTCGCTAATCGTGTCGTTGAGTGCTCTGCTGCTGCTGCTGCTGTTGGTGGAATGACTCGCTCGTCAAGCGCCGTGTGAACCGATCGCCTTGCTCTTCGGATCTCCATGCACTGCAAACTTGGGTGCTACATCTACGGTACTGCAGTCGCAATAGGTCTATCGAGAGATCCGCGCGCGGGCGAGAACCTCGCGATGCTTCGCCCCGAGCGTCTTCGCGATCGCCTCGCGATCCTTTTGCGATTGCCTTGCGCTTCGGATCGACCACTGTCGTCCGTCACCGATCGATCGATCGGCTCGCCCACCGTCGTCCTGCGCTTCCGATTCCAGCTCAGGTTGGAGAACTCCCTCGTGCTCCAGCGCGCAGGCTTCGAGTCGCTGGTGCTTTGCTACTCTTGCTACTGCAAATACATCATACTTGCTCGAGATGTTGCTGCTGTCGACGTTTGGTCGTTTGGATCGTACGGCTCCTCTCCTCTTCGCGCAGCACGAGGATGCCGATACTCGGTCGTCGCTGATGCTAGTCTTCGTCATGTACTTGTTAATGTTGTGTTTCCGCGCTTGGTGCAGGTCGCCCTCACGCTTTTGCTGCTGCTGCTGCTGATCCGAGTCGTGCTCGGTCAGGTCTTCCCGTGCCGCTGCTGCTGCTTCTCAAT
Source organism: Globisporangium perplexum (assembly GCA_023333865.1). Taxonomy (NCBI): domain Eukaryota; phylum Oomycota; class Peronosporomycetes; order Pythiales; family Pythiaceae; genus Globisporangium; species Globisporangium perplexum. The sequence goes on along the minus strand of JAASFS010000054.1, from coordinate 5,734 downwards.
CCTGATCACATCCTTCTCGGCTGAGAACACATTCCGGTCCTTTGCGAGCGGCACGGATTGATATTGTTTTCTGCTCGAGCCCTTGCTGCAACTGCTCTTGCTGCTGCGATTTGGCGCTGCTCCAGATACACCTCCGGCGGGAGGATCTCTGTCCACTGTCGCTGTGGCTGTTGGTGCTGGTGCTGGTGCTGGAGCTGCTCAGGAGTGATGGTCGAAAAGTTGAAGCGAGGAGATAGCGAATCTTGCAATCTCAGCCTTATTGTCTCAACTAATTACATTTTTGGCATAGAAAACTGGTGACCTTTCGCGCGACCTTTCGTCATGACCAAGCGACGTCTCATGGTGCCGCCAACTCGCCAACGCGCCACCGCGCTCACTCCGGGATTCCTCTCCTCGCCGCCACCAGCCCCGCCGCCGCCACCGCCAACCGTCGCCAACCAACCGAGAGCCGAGTGAGTGAGCGAGAGGCACCTGCCGCTGCCACACTCGAAGAGGCCGCCATGCGCAAGTGGTGTCTCTGGGTGATGGCCATGGCGCTCCTGGTGGCGCCGGTGCTCGGCGCGTGCCCGAACAAGTGCTCGGGTCACGGTCGCTGCGGCGTCAACGACGTGTGCGATTGCATGCAGAACTGGATCGGTGGCGACTGCTCGCTGCGCCAGTGCCCGTTCACGCGCGCGTGGGCGGATACGGCTGCGGGCGACAACGACGCGCACTACTACAAAGAGTGCGGCAACCGCGGCACGTGCGACCGCGAGAAGGGCTTGTGCGACTGCGACGTGGGCTTCAGCGGCAGCGGCTGCCGCCGTATGGTCTGCCCGGAGGACTGCAGTGGCCACGGCGTGTGCGACTTCATCGAGGAGCTCGCCAAGAACTCGTTCGACAAGGCCATCGGCGGCTCGGCCGCGACCAAGTACGAGCTCTGGGACCAGGAGAAGATCATGGGCTGCAGGTGCGACCCGGGCTACGAGGGCCACAACTGCGCGCGGCGCACGTGCCCCAAGGGTGACGACCAGCTCACGCCGAACCAGGTCGAGATGAACCAGGCGATCACTACCGCGAACACCGGCTCGGAGACGTCCTACAAGGGCTACCTGACGTACTTCGACCCGTACGGCAACGCGTTCACGACTGGGGAGATCACCTTCGACTCGGCAGCCGTCAGTACAACGTGCACTGCGATCCAGCTGGAGCTGCGCCGCCTGCCGAACAACGTGCTCAACAACGTCAAAGTGGTCACGACGCCCACCGGAACGTCGCTGTTCACGCGCGACTCCCCCGTCACAACCTCCACAACGGGCGCCATCGACACGACGAAACCGGCTGCGCTTGCCGCCAAAGAGACTCGCTGCGTCGTGCAGTTCCGATCGGAGCCAGGGAACTCGGGATACCAGCACTTGCTCGGCTGCAGCATGGTGCCCCACGCCGAGAAGGGGCAACAGCCAAACTCTGCTGGACTCGCGACTGCCTCGTGCGAGGTGACCGAGGTCCAAATCACTTCCACCGCTGCCACGAAGCCTCCGATACTCACCGAGCTGACGGAGTGCTCTGGGCGTGGACTCTGCGACTACAACACGGGCACCTGCAAGTGCTACACCGGCCACATGGGACTCGCCTGCGAGAAGCAGGAGGCGCTCGTCTGAGGTGGTTGGCAGCAGCAGCAGCGACGGACGTGGTGGAGCTGGAAGCCGGATCTCTGGACACGGACTTGAGTTGTCTTGCCGCAAGTGTGAGTGAGTGGATCGTCGGAGAAAGCTTCGCCACCAGCCGAAACATGCATCATTCTTCATTCCAAGATCGCGCTCGATGGTGTCTTCCAGTGTTAGTGGTGTGACGTTTGATCGTCAGCGCTCTGCTGCATCGCGCACTCCTTGCTCGGAGACTTCACACATCACAAAAAGGGTGAGTCAGAGATGGCTCCACAGGGCGTCTTTCCAACCTGTGAAGCCACGTACTCTCGAAGTGCGCGGTCCGGTGAGCTTGTGTGGACGACTTGATGATCTTCGCGACTCGACAATTGCCCTGTGGACACGGCGCAGGATGACAGGATCACGTGAGCGAACGGATGGTGGTGATAGCGATTCCTGTGCGAAGAACGCACCTCCCACCCCAGTATGACACGATTCGTCACCGCGTGCGACCAGTTCTCGCCTGTCGATGCAAACCACACGTGGATGAGAAGACGATTGTTGTACGCGGTCGCTCGCCGCGGGTTGCACGTACCGAGCGCCGGTGCCTCGGATGGAGGTCGGAGCGAGTGCTGTGACGATTTTGTCGTAAGGTGATTCATCAAGGCGACCTGGAACGGCGAAGCGCGCTCGTCAATGGCATAGCGGACACAAGGATGACGCACAAAGCCACTCGCCGCAACGTTAAAGTCTGCGGCGATCTTGTGCAGCAGGCTCGCCAGCATATCCAGCGACCTCGCTCGTTGCGAGTAGTCCTCGAAACCATGCCGAAAGTGGAAAGCGACAGTGTCGAGGACGACCAACTTGCACTAAAGGTACTCGCACCAGCGTCAGTACCATGTGTGGCTCGACAGACGTCAGATCTGCTCTCACCTCTGGCTGAGCGCGCAGTAGCGCTGGAAGCGAGTGGAGCACTTCCATCTGCTCTACAAAGTCGTGGACTCGAAAGTACGTGACCCCCTGCAGCAACTCGTCGCGTTCCTGGAAGCAGACATCAGCAAGATGAGCGCATGCCCGCAGCCCCCGAGTGTTGATGTCACTGTACCAGTCTCCGAGTTCCAGCGGACGAGAAGTCCTGCGCGAACCCTGACGCCATCGACGCGACGCGCTCCACGAGGAAGCTGCCCTCCGTGTCTGCAGATATACAGCAGAGCCAAGCCGTCAGCGATGGTGAACAACAGTGACGACATCGCTCTGCAACCCACGCACCGATGTAGATCGCAGTCGAGCGCGAGCTGCCGGGAACAAACGCGCACTGCGCCGCGAGGCACAGGTGGATCCTGAGCACAGCAAACTCGAACGTTCAGATCGCCTGTGACCCTTTCGTCATGCGCACTACGCGGATGCCTGTACCCGAGCTGCGTTTTGCCGGTTCCTGGTCCGCCACCTGTATCGTGATGCCACCATACAAGGAGCCACGTCAGAGCAGCCGGGCTCCGGACACCACCTCCGCAGCATACCCAACGCACAGATCTCCGTCAGCTCGCCGCACGCGATACCACCACCGAGGATCCCATCGAGTTCCTCGAGTCGCGTTGGGATCGGTCTCCGTGCTGCTCCGTCCTGCCGAGTCGCCGGTCACCAGCAGCGGATGAGCACTTGCCACACATGTCGTCAGAGTGTCCTCGACAGCGCACCCGCAGCGCATCCAGAGCGGTCACGCCGACGACAGTTGCGAGCGGCCGTTTGCTCTTCTCGTCGCCTTTCAGAGCGCCGTTCGCGCCGTCGAGTCCAGGATCCCGCCTCGCGCTCTCCAGCACCACCACCGCGTCCTGCACGCTGATCTTCGCCTCTGCGCGGCGATCGCGAGAGCCACGCGCACACAGATCTAGTAAGTTAGGCCACTCAGAAGACGCTGATACGATACCAACAGCGACCGAAGGACGACAGCTGGAACGCACCGCTCGCGAGCTCTCGCGCGGACAGCCCGCTCAAGTCGGCTCGGTACCGCAAACCCGCCTTGAAGAGCGCGGCTGCGCAAGAGCGCTCAGTACACGCTGGCGCTCACTCTCGCTCTCTCCCCGCGCATGTGTGCGTCTACGCACTGAGCAGCGTCGGCGCGAGTCCGCACGCCGCGAGACTCACGTCCATGGCGTGTGCTGCAACTTCGTTCATCCAGAGTGAATGTCTTTTTGTGGCTCTCCTGCGTTCTGATTCGCTGAAAGCAGCGCGTTCGACTTGGTCGATACAGATTCCATGTCGAAAGTCGAGCTCTCCGACCCGCGCCGCCCCCAGCCACAAACCACCCCCGGAACCCCTTTTTTCCGAGCGAAGCACGCGCCGCCGCCAACGACGACGACCATGGCGCTCCGACTGAGCCTCGCGCGCGCGCTCGCCGGCCGCCGCGCCGCCGCCGCCGCCCGCTCCTTCAGCATCGCGCAGCACGCGGCCGACAAGTTCGTCGTGGTGCGTGCAGCGCTTCTGCTGCCGCTGTCTTGCGATCGAGCGACCGCTCCCCCACGCGCTGACCTGACGTTGCTGCCTCCTCCTGCGAATGCGAATGCACCTGGCGACGCCACCGACGACAGGAGTTCCCGCAAGAGCACGAGGGACTCAACATCGAGTTCAACTGGTCGCTCGCGGAGGACGACGTGACGCCGCACGGCGACGCGTACCGCAACCTCAGCTGGCCCAAGCTCGCCGAGTTCGCCAAGGACCACAAGCCGGGTGCGTGCATGCTTGCGAGCGTGGCCGACGCGGCGCTGTCGTGTAGCAAGTGCTCACAGGTGCAACGCCAACATGTCGGTGTGCAGCCGGCAAGGCGTTCAAGGTGCAGGAGGTCGACGTGGACGTGGCGTTCGGCGAGTACGCGCCGGTGTTCGAGCAGGTGACAGACCACCTGTCGTTCCAGGAGGCGATCTTCACGCACGACGGCGCGGTGGGCTCGTACAAGGACGACCGCACGCGCGTGCGCGTGATCTCGGACTCGCCGCTGGTCGCGCTCTTCGCGCAGAGCCTGCTGGTGCGTGTGCCGATCAAGGACCCGCACGAGGCGCGGCCGATCGTGGTGTACGTGGCCACGGCGGGCGAGTTCCAGGGCAAGGAGCCGAAGGCGCTGCTGTACCTGGACAAGGACGAGGACAGTGCGCTGTTCGCCAAGGTCGTGATCAGCGGCGACGCCGACCTCGCGTCGATCAAGGACGCGGTCGCGCTCGCGAAGAAGAAGCTCCTGGAGCAGAGCGAGTCCGAGTCGGTCGTGCTGCCGGGCGACGTCGTGCTCTCGGGCGATAAGTCGGCGCTGGTGTTCAACGCGACGGGTGCGTGCGAGACTGCGAGACTGCGCTCGCGGTGCTGCTTAGCGCTTGGTAGGCAGGTGTGGTGGCTGACTCGTGCGCGTCTCTCTCTCTGCCCTTGGATGCTCGGATGCTGCAGATGCCGTGCGCTCGGAGGCGGTGAACGCCGGTCAGCTGTACTCGGCTCACCTCAACATCTGGAACTCGGTCGGCTTGACATCGTTCTTCGGCGGCGCCATCGTGGACGGCGCGAGCGTGGCGAAGAAGCAGACGGTCGCGCTTGCGAGCGGCGCGGCGGTGAATGTGCCGTGCAACAACCTGGTCAACCACCCGGCTGCCGCGATCTTCGTTGACAAGGCGGGCAAGGGCGTCAAGTCGATCACGTCGGCGGAGGCGGCGGCACTGCTCAAGAAGGCGGACGCCGACGTGGACGCGGAGAAGCTGGAGGCGCTGCTCACGAAGGCGGCGACGAAGAGCTTCGTCGTGGCGAGCGGCGCCGACATCAGTGCGGCGCTCGCGAAGCTGTAAGGAAGCAAGAGGGAGAGCTCGGATGACTGTGAGGTCGGCTGCGAGGCTCGAACGAAGATGCGAAGAATGAGAGCGATGTTGTACCTCACACCCTCGCGCACACCGTCCGAGTTGCGTTCGTCGTACTGCGAGGACGCGATCTCTTCGCGAACACGCACACATGCAATGCAGTCTCTCGGGTCGCGGATCTGGATCTGGATCGCGACCACCTTTCTCCACGCGAGCGCGAACGGAGCTACTCGGCGCCACGAGAGGCTCCTCACGCTCGATCCGCGCGGCGCTGGCGCT
>JAASFS010000539.1:0-15995 GCA_023333865.1 Globisporangium perplexum | reverse complement strand
GCTTCTCCGTCGGCTTCTCCGTCGGCTTGTCGGTCGGCTTCTCTGTCGGCTTCTCTGTCGGCTTCTCGGTCGGCTTCTCGGTCGGCTTCTCCGTCGGCTTCTCCGTCGGAGAAGTGGTCGGCTTGTCGGTCGTCACCTTCGCGGTCGGCGTCGGCTTCGGCGTCGAGTCCTTCGCGCTGACGGACTCCGGAGTCGGAGTCGTCGTCGGAGCCGGAGTCGTCGGAGGCGCCACAGACGGCGACGAGCTGCTCGGCGCGCGCGTCAGCGTGGCGAACGTCACCGACGGGGACGGCGCGTTCGTCGCAGCCGCCACTGCCTCCTTCTCGCCGTCATCCTCCTCTGCGCCGTCGTAGTCGGAGGGTTTGTGGGCGGCCGCCGCCGCCGGCGCCTGCGTGAGCGCGGTCGTCGGCGCCTTGAACGCCTCCAACTCCGCGAAGTCGTAGGTGACGCTGGTGGCCGCGGGCCGCGCGTGGAGCGCGAGCGCGAGCGCAGCGATCACGGGCCAGCACCGCACCATCGAGCTCCGCAGTCAGTGCGAGTGTCGCGAGGGTGGAGAATCCGCGAGTGCCGCAGCGGCGGCGGATGGGGCGGGGACACGTTCTGAGCCATGCTCGACCGTCCGCCGTCGCCGGCTGAGAGGGAGGAGCTCGCTCAACGCGATCGATCGGCTTGGTCGGCCACCTGCTGCCCAGCAGGAAGCCCGTTCCCAGTTCCCAGCCATGAGTGGCATCTTCCTGGTGCATCGCCAGTGCACCCGGGTTTTGTCACTATCGCGACCAGCACGGATCGAGCCAGAGCTCGAGTCAAATCTCGGGGTGGCGCCATGAGCAGGGATCGAGCTGCGCGCTTTGCCTCCTCGCCGCCGCGTGTGGCTCCTCGCGCCTTGTGCATTGAGCTCCGAGGCGGTCGGTCCGCCTACTCGCCTGCCTGGCGTCCGCGGCGAAGCCTTCGAGGTCGCGGCTTCCGAGAGAATCCGCTGCTCCGACTCGGAGCGGAGGACTCGCAGAGTGTGATTCGCTCGCCACGAGCTGCTGACCTGTTCGCTCGCTCGCTCGTTCGTTCGCTCGCTCACGCCGACAGCCGCCGTCTACCGGTTCCGCTCACTTCCGCGCCTGTCGAGTCTCCTCCATCGGAGGTCCGCACATACGCGCAACACACAAGCGACAACTACGATGCTCACCACCGGAGCTCCGGATCCGAGGAGCAAGCGACGCCAACCGCCAGCACTCCGCTAGGACGCAAGCACCAGCTCCAGAGGACCACACCGCTCGTTCATTGCACACGACGCACGCTACACACCGCAGCCTCACCCTCACTCAGCACGCGGCCGCCTGGGCCGCCTTCGCCGCGAGGCGGCTCTCCGGCGTCGACAGGTGCGCGCCGGCCACCGCGCTGGCCGCCGGCGAGTCCATCGGCTCCTTGAACCCGAGCGCCTGACGCGCCTCGGCCATCAGGAACACACTGCCGCATACGACGACCACCTCGTCGTCGGGCGACGCGCGCGCCGCGTCCACCGCCGCACTCACGCCATCCGCGATGCCGGCGATCGCCGCGAACGGACGCAGCTGCAGCTCCGCGTCCGCCGCCTGCGCGTTCGCATCGTCGCCGTCCGCCGCCGCGGCGAGCGCGCCGTTGATCTCGTCCAGTGACGCGGCGCGCGGGCTGCTGGCGCGCACGAGATGGATCCGCGTCTGCAGCAGCGCGGCGTCGCTGCACTCGGCGGGCGACGCGTTGTGGCGGCACGCGGCCGCGATCGTCGCGAGCACGCGGCGCACGTCCTTGTCCGCCGAGAAGCCGCACACGAAGCGGAGCTTGCTGGCCGGGAAGCGCCGGCGCAGCAGCTCCGCCAGGCGTTCGATCGCCGGCTCGTTGTGCGCCACGTCGAGCACGATCGTGACCTTGCGCTCCGCCGAGTTGGGCCGCACGAGGTGCAGCACCTGGAAGCGGCACGGCGGGCGACTCTCGAGCGCCGAGGCCACGCGGCGGCTCTCGAGGTCCACGCGCAGCAGCCGCCGATGCCTCGCGCCGAGGCTGCTGCTGCTGTCGTCCTGCGCCAGCCGGTTGAGCTGCACGAGCGCCTCGCGCGCGATCGCCGTGTTCTCGGCGTCGAAGTCGCCGTCACCGTCGCCGTCGCGCGCGTGCGGCACTTGTACGAGCGGCGCGGCGAGCGCGTCGGCGTGCGCGCGCAGGAGGTCAAGCGGCGCGTGCGGGCCGATGACGACCGGCACACCGCGCTTCATGATGCCCGCCTTCTCGCGCGCGATGGCAGCGACCGAGTCGCCGAGGATGCGCGTGTGGTCGAAGCCGATCGACGTGATGACCGAGAGCGCGGGCGTGACGATGTTGGTGGCGTCGAGGCGGCCGCCGAGCCCCGTCTCGAGCACGACGCAGTCCACGCGCTGCTTGGCGAAGTGCTGGAGCGCGAGCATCGTCGTGAGCTCGAAGAACGTCGCCGGGATGCGCAGCTGCGCGCTGATGTTGAAGACCTCGGCGAGCGACTCGCACACCTGCTGCTCCGAGATGAGCTCGCCGTCGATCTGGATGCGCTCGCGGAAGCTCGCGACGTGCGGCGACACGAAGAGCCCCGTGCGGTAGCCGGCGCGCTCGAGCGCCTTGGCGAGCTTGAAGCACACGGAGCCCTTGCCGTTCGTGCCAGCCACGTGCACGATCGGGAAGCGTGCCGCCGGGTCCCCGAACGCTGCGTTCAGCTGCCGCATGTTCTCGATGCCGAGCTTCACGGCCGTGAAGCGGTTCACCTGGTATAGCCGCTGCAGCAGGAACTCGTACGTCGCGGTCGTGGCCGCGGCGTCCGCAGCCGTCGCGGCGGCGTTCGCGCTGAGAGGAGATGCGGCCGCAGCCGCGAGGCTCGAGACCGCGAACGCCGCCGGCGCCGGCGCGAGGCGGAACGGCGCGTGCGTCAGCGCCGTGTACGCGCGGCGCAGCAGCAGCTGGCGCGAGGGCGACGCCGACGCGCGTGGTGCTCGCAGCGCCATCGCGGAAGAGCAGCAGCGAAGGAAGCGACCTGACCTGCGGGCGAGGCGGCGAGCTGCCAAGTGAGCTGTTTGTCCTCCAATCCGGTGATTCGCAACGCAACCCGAGCCCTTGGTTGCGTAAAATGAAAAAAAAGAATTTAACATTTTGCGCTTCACGTGGTTGACTCGCATCCATTATTGGCAGCAATAATGGAGCTGCTCGTGCTTGTGCAGCAGCGCGTGGCGCGACTCGCGCTCGGTGCGGCGCGCTCGGTCGCTTCCGCCGTGTAGTCGCATGCGCTCTGGCTGACGCGGCTGCGCGAGGCAGAGCTGCCGCGGCTCGGCGGCGCGACGCTGCTGCACGCGCTGCAGGAGACGCTCGCTGCCTGGTCGCTCGCCGTCGACGGCGGCGTCTGCTCGACTGCTGCGGACGCGGACGGCGACTGGCGGCGCGCAGAGCGCGCGGCGGAGGTCGCGTACGAGCGGAGCTGGGAGAAACTGCACTGTGGCACGTGGAAGAGCGTCGCGGGCGAGTGGCGAGAGGCGTTCGCGGTCGCCGCCGTGCTGCGGGTGCGTTCGCTCTGGGGTAGCGTACGAAGAGAGAGAGAGAGAGAGTCTGAAAGCCGCTCGCAGGCGCTGTGTCTGCAGCACAAGCGCGAGCTGCAGGCGTGCATGAAGGTCCTGGACATGGTGCGTGGCGCACACCGAGGAACTGAGTCGGTGCTGCGAGGTCTTGCGGCGCTGGAGCCTCACGCTTGCGCAGTGTCTGATGATGGCGGGGCCGCACGCTCTGAGCGCCACGCACGCGCTCATCGCGGACGTGGAGCGCGCGCTGCGGGCGGAGGCTGCGCAGCCGACGAGCTCCCGACCACCCGCCGACTCGAGCGACGAGCGGCCGGCGAAGGTGCGCTGCGTGGCGCTCGCTCTCCGCAGCCACACTCCAATCCTCTCACACGTCGGCTGGCGTATTGCAGAAGCTCAAGGTGGCCACTGACTCGGCGGTGGAGGAGCTGGAGAGCAGCCTCCGGTTCCCAGTCCCACGGCTGCGAGCGCCGTCGCTCGCGAGCTTCCGAGAGCGCGTGTTGCTGCAAGAGTGCGATGCATGCGCCGCCCTGCGCTGCTCGTGAGACCTCTCGTACTCATTGGACGCTGCTCGATCTCACAGCCAGCCGGTGATCATCACCGGTGCCATGGAGCACTGGCCCGCGCTCGGACGAGCTGACCCCGGTCGCGCGTGGCGAGACGTCGACTACTTCCGGCGGGTCGCTGGATGGCGCACAGTACCGATCGAGGTGGGAGGCTGGTGATCGCAGTGGTGCCGTGAGTGCCTTGCGAGCTCGGTTGGCGTCGCTCATGTACACGATCGACGCGCAGATCGGCTCGAGCTACTTGGAGGACGACTGGCGGCAGGAGCTCATGACTATGAACGAGTTCCTGGACCAGTACATCGTGCCGTGGGAGACGTTGACAGCGCCGGAGTCGAGCGATCCCCGCGTCGGGTACCTCGCCCAGCACCATCTCTTCGAGCAGGTGCAGTGTGTGTGTGTGTGTGGAGGGTGAAGTCCATCAACGACGTACCGAGCGTGTAAGCGTGTGTGTGGACGTGTGCGCAGATCCCGGTGCTCGGACAAGACATCCTGACGCCTGACTACTGTGTCATGAGGAGAGTGGACGACGGTGACGAGGACGAGGACGAGGAGGACATCGCAGTGAACGCGTGGTTTGGACCACGAGGCACCGTGTCGCCTCTGCACTTCGACCCGAAGGACAACCTGCTTTGCCAAGTCGTCGGCGCCAAGTACTTGCGTCTGTATGCGCCTCCGGAGAGCGCCAAGCTGTACCCAGTCGAGGGCGTGCTCGCGAACACGAGCCAGGTGCAAGTCGACGACCCGGACTTGGACGCGTTCCCCGCCTTCCGCGACGCCGCGTACGTCGAGTGCGTCCTGCGAGAAGGCGAGATGCTCTTCATCCCGCCGCGCTACTGGCATTTCGTCAGGTCGCTCAGCACGAGCTTCTCCGTGAGCTTCTGGTGGTCGTGAAGAGAGAGAGAGAGAGAGAGAGAGAGAGAGCAGGCGATCAGGTGATCAGGTGATGATGAAGAGCAGAGGTGCATGCATCGTCTTGGTACTCTGTGAACGGCAACTGGGTGGCTACTCGCGGAGGTAGAAGTCCACGAGCGTGTCGAAGTGGTAGTGCTCGATGAGCTGGTAGAGCCGCGGGAGGTTCTGCTTGACGTTCGTGCCGCGGAACTTGCACAGGTCGACGTAGAGGTCCGTGAGGATGCCAGCGAGGTAGTTGAGCGCCTTGGGGCTCGCGTCGAACTCGGCGCGGATCTGCTCCGCGCGGTCGAGGATGTGCTGGTACTCTGGCGCCATCCACGCCGCGTAGTCCTCTTCGTGCATCTGGAGCTCCTTGATGCCCTCGATGAGCTTCACCTGGGACGCGAGCGCGTGCTTGGCATCCAGCAACGGCTTGAGGAAGCCGAGCATGACCGGGATCGTCTCCTTCTTGACGTCGAGCGCCATGTTGAGCGTCACCTTGCGCGTCGTGGCCTCCTTCGTGATGACCTCCTTGAGGATCGCGATGACGGACGCGGACGGCGACGCGAACGTGGCTTCGCCCTTGCGGTAGCGGCACGTGAGGTAACTCCCGAGGAACGTGTTCTTGTAGACCATCGTCACGTCCTCGTCCTGGAGGCGGCCGGGTACCTCCGGGAGGCACATCGCGACCCACTCGTGGATCTGCACGAGCGTGAATGCGCCGCTGAACTGGAGCGTGTTCGTGGGTTTCTTGAGCTCGCTCTCGTCCACGTCATTCACGCGGTGGTGCAGCGACAGCGGCTTGACGAAGAACCGGATCGACTGCGCGGCCTTGGGCTGCGCATCCGTCACGACTGTCACCTCAATGTCGCCGTACTGGCCCTCGATCGTGCGGACGTGGAACTCGAGGCGGTGGGTCTGCTCGAGACAGCGGTACGTGGCGAGGAAGTGCGTGTTGCTCGCCGGGTCTGGCGGCGACTTGCTCACGATCGCGTGGTTCTTGTCGTTCTCGAGCAGGTCGATCGGCACGGCGGAGTGGAGGATCACGGACTGGATGTTCACCGGGATCTCGATCGATACGTCGTACGCGCCGAGCGCCGGGTTGAGCTGGAACCGATGATTCACGACCAGGTCCTCCGCCACGGGCAGGAACTCCTTCTCGCGCGACCGGATCCCGCGGTCCTTCTCCTTCACGACCTTCTCCTCGAGCGCCTGGATCTCCTTGCGCAGCTTCACGATGCGCGTCTCGCGCTGCACCGAGCCGCGCGACCGCCCGTAGTGGTCGTCTGCGTCCGGCTGGTCAAGCGGCTCGGTCGTGAAGCTCATGACGCGGCCGGAGAACGTCGTCGCGACCACCTCGTCGTAGCCCGGCGTTGACACCACACCACCCTGCACGCAGCGCACGCTGTCGGCGTTCGCGTACTCGAATTGCTTGCAGACCTCGCCGGACATGTCGAACGAGTACACTTCGACGCGGCCGTCGTCGCGGCCGACGAGGATCTCCGGCTGGTCGTCCTTGTTGAGGTCGTACGTCGCGATCGAGTTGATTGCGGACAGCGCGCCAGAGTCGTGGTTCGACACCTTCCACTTGGTCTTGATCTTGTCGCCGTTGAACGTGATGAGCCCGATGCCACCCGTGGTCGTCCCATACAGCAGCTGCGCCGCACCCGGCGCCGTGTGTGCGCTGCTGCGCGCGTTGCCCTGCACCCGGCACACCGCGGTGATCGGCGCGGCGACTGACTTCCTCGCCACCGCGTCCGAGTCCTTGACGACGCGCAGGTAGCGGTCCTGGCACCCGAGCAGCGCGAAGAAGTCCTGGTCGTTGTTCACCGGGAAGACGATCGAGTCGTTGATCTTGTCGGCGCTCATGTACGAGTGCTTGTCCTGCCCGTTGTCGTACTGGCTGAAGATGAAGTCCGTCGCGGTCCAGAGCTTGGCGTCGTGCGCGTGGATCTTGTTCATGGGCTCAGCGAGGTTGCTCTGGAACTTGAAGAACTCTTTCCCCTTCTTGCTGAAGCCGTGCACGCTCTGCGCCGTCGACACGAACGCCTTGTCCTCCGTGCCCTTGCTCGATCCCATGTGCACCGATGTCACGGGTCCGCCCACCGTCAGCGACTTGAACACGCTCTGCATTCGCCACGCCCAAAGCACGTAGCACGGCACAGTGCGACGTGAGCAGCACGCGCGCGCGAGCGGACAAGACGATTTCAGCTTGGATCACAGGCAGACCACGCGCACCTGCGGCTCTCCTCGCTTCATCTGGAAGCTCGACACCGAACCATACTCATCCCCCACAACGAACTTTTGCTGCAGGTTGTTCGTACGCACAGACAAGCATGGATCGCCTAGTATCAGCTTCTCTACACCTCCCGCACATGTAACTCGGTTCGCATCGCGACCTTCTTCTTCTTCTTGCTCAGCGGCAGCAGGCGCAGCGAGTGGCGGCTCGAGATCGGCCCCACTTTCAGCAGCTCTGCCTGCGAGAGGTTCATGTTGGCCATCCGCTCGCGTTCGTCTGCTTCGCTCGCTGTCCTCGAGAGCAGCAGCAGCAGCAGCAGTAGCAGCTCGCTTCTCTCTCGCGAGAATCGCTTGAGGCTCGCAACAGTCGGCGTCGCTTCACACATCGCAAGTACTGCTCGACACCATACATTTTTCTAGTCAAATAGAGCTCACCTCGAGCCACTTCAACTTGTCCTCTTAGAGCACGAAGCAGCGATGTGGGTGGCTCACAACGGAACTCGCCGCAAGCTGCTCAAGTCGTTCGACCGCTCGATCCGCCGCCGTCGTCTTCCTTGCTCCCAAGCATCCTGAACACCATGAAGACCCCGTCGCTCGCGCTCTTCGCTCTCATCGGACTCTTCGCGCAGAATTGCCTCCAGGTCGCTGCCAAGTCGCCACTCGAGTACAAACAGCAATTCGCGCAGTGGCTCGCAGCCCACGGGCTTGCATTCGACGAGCCGCTCGAGTACTTGAGTCGCATGGAGACGTTCGTGGCGAACGATATCTTCATCCGCGACCACAACGCTCGCGCGAACGCGAGCTTCTCGCTCGGACACAACGAGTTCTCGCACCTCACATTCGACGAATTTGCGGCGCTCAAGAAGGGCTTCCAGATGCCTCCCGGGTACCTCGACGCGCGTCTTGCGCAGAGTAACGCGGCTCGTGACGACGATAGTGACGCGTTCGGCCCGGAGAGCGTCGACTGGGTCGAGAAAGGAGCGGTGACGGATGTCAAGAATCAGGGTCAGTGCGGCTCCTGCTGGGCGTTCTCGGCAACCGGCGCCGTCGAAGGCGCGGCGTTCATCGCCAGCGGGAAGCTCCCGAACCTATCGGAGCAGCAGCTCGTGGACTGCGACCATAACGGTGATAACGGATGCAACGGCGGACTCATGGACCACGCGTTCCAGTGGATCGAGGAGCAGGGCGGCATCTGCGCCGAGAGCGACTACGAGTACCACGCCGCGGTCGAGCAGTGCCACACGTGCACGCAGGTCGTCAAGGTATCGGGCTTCGTGGACGTCCCGGCCAACAACGAGAACGCGCTCAAAGCCGCAGTCGCGAGGCAGCCCGTGTCCGTCGCGATCGAAGCCGACCAGCGCGAGTTTCAGTTCTACAAGTCGGGCGTGTTCGACCTCAAATGCGGCACGCAGCTCGACCACGGCGTGCTCGTCGTGGGGTACGGTGTCGAAAGCAGCAAGAAGTTCTGGAAGGTGAAGAACTCGTGGGGGGCGACGTGGGGCGAGGGCGGCTACATCCGCCTCGTGCGCAACCTCGGCCCGAAGCCCGGACAGTGCGGCATCGCCATGGTGCCGAGCTACCCGAAAGCCGCGTGGGCCGCGGGCAACACGCCGCAGCAGCAAGCGATTGCGACGAAGCGGCAGCAGGAGATGGCGCCGACCGAGTTGGATGAAACCCTCGGCGAGCTCATCGACCTCGCTGTCCGAACCATGATGTTCGAGTTGGCGACCGAGGTCGAGAGCGAGATGGAGATGGAGCGCGAGGCCGAGAGCGCGCTGAAGCAGAAGAACGAGCAGACGCAGCGCGACGGGAAGGTGTTCGAGTACATTCCGTGAAGAGTGGTGAGGAGGCAGCCAGCCAGACAGCCAGACAGCCAACAGCGCGAGCCTGTGGAGTCCCTTACGTGAACGAATGCATCATCCTGAGAGCTAGCTGCTCACTCGAAGCGTGCTTCGCTCCACCTGCTTGTCAGCCGCAGCGCAGCAGATCGTGGAACGGCAGATCTCTCGCACTCACCCTCACGACGCACTCGAAGTCACTCCAGTCGATCGGGGTGTCGAGACAAGACTCGAGCGTTGACTCCGGAATCAGGTACACTTGCTCTGTGACGCGCGACCGAAGCACACAAATCGTGTGGTCGCGGACCCACCGGACGCTCAACAGCGCGATCGGATCCGTTAGCATCGCCAGGTTCATCAGGAACACGAGCGTCTCATCGCTGTCATCGCGCTCGTCCAGCATTGCGAGATTGTGTCGGCGAGGCTCGTCGGCAGTCCGTTGAGCGGCTTCGGGACTGACGCGAGCGCTGTACCGCCACCTGAGATTCGCTACTCTCGTCGGCTTGGCTGAGTGCGAGCAAGAAGCATCCTGGCTCTTGTGGTGCTCTTTTGGCTGCTGGAGCTGGGCATCTGCTGCATCGAGTGCTGCACTGGCACTGCCGGCGTCGCGAGATAGCACCGCACTCCAGCTCACGACAAGCGCTCGAGCCGACCAGAGCGCACCGGCTGCGTACGAGACGCGAGACTTCGGCAGCGCGAGGAGCGTGAAGTGGCTCGACCCTCGGTGCCCGCTCCACATGCGCAGACAGCACCACGCGACCGAAAACAGCGCAGCATAGACAGCAGCGGCGGCAAGCACGCACTTGACGTCGAGCGAGTTGTTGTGAAGCACCAATGTCCATTGGTCGTGCTCGCTGCTCCTCGTCCCCCTCCGCAAGGATGCCATCCGAGCACTCGGCACCATGGGCGAGAGGACCGACGTGATCCGCGTATCCCGGTACGCTTTCGAGCGGAACAGCGCCATGACTGTCAAGCTCGAGGTGAAGCTGATCGCGAGCTCCGGGACTCCCAGCACACTGTTCGGCGCCGACGTGGCGGTTCGACTGGGTCTCACGAACGCTAGAGCGTGGAGCACGGCCGCTATCATCCATACGCTGCGCATCAGCACGGCGCACAGACGCAGAAAGTCACCGACACGTAGCGTGAAGACTCCGAGCGCTGTCGTGAACGCTTGAGACACGATCTCGTACGTCGCTGCCGAGTCCAGGATGTGCGCGACAACGTAGCATGCGATCGGGAACACGCTTCCGTACACCACGACCTGGCTCGGGATCTGCAGCATCGTCCGCAGTCCAACTGCGAGCTGCTCAGCGAGTGACGCGTCGATGAATTCGGGCTCCGCGAATCTCGCGACGACACATCCACCGAATAGCAAACCGAGACGCACCCACGCGTATGCTTGGCCGACGACACGCAACGTCGCGATGATCACGGACCAGTCCCCCACGTTCGTACTCATGGACCCGCCTTCATACCGGAAGTCGTCGATCGCGATCGTGGAACACTCGCTCGACGCCGCCGTATGATCGTGCACCAGTCTGCACTCACGAACACGAGAGACGACGACGATGTCGACGAACTTTCTCCCTTGAAGCGTCATCGAGGAGGCAATGGGGTCATCGTCACCTTCGAAGACTGTGAGGTCGAGCGTCATGTTAGCGTAGCGCTTCTGGAGCGAGCGGTACCGCGCGAGAGCGTGCTCGAACACATGACCGACTTCGTCGCAGTGTGCGGCGTGCTTTGGGCAGATCGGAGCGAAGTTCGTCCAGAAGTCCTGGCATGCGTACGGCTGTGCGCTGGTTATGCGTCGGGAGCAGAACGCGAACGCGGGCGAGCGGAGCAGCTCGGCGTCGTAGTAGAGCGCCTGACCGGTTCGTCGTACGGAGCTGGTGAAGATCCACGGGAGGATGTAGTGGTGCAATCGGTCGAACCACTTGTACGCCATCCGCAGCGTCAGGCTTCTTGGTCGACTCGACGACTGGAGACCTGCGACCGCTCTGACAAGAGAGTCCATCATCTGAAACACTCTCTGGCGCTCGAGAGTTGACACCGGACACGCGCTCTTGTAGAGCACACACGGTGGCCACGGCTGGAGGAGCTCGAAGTGCTCAGCATACGCACGGAAGACGACGGACGTCGTGTCGAACTTGTACATCCAGTTGTCCAGCACGCCCGTCGTCTCGTTCGCCAAGATATGCGCTCCTGGATACGCGTACGGACCGAACGACATCGCTTCGTCCGGCTGCGTCCGCAGTAGAACGTTGTGCTGGACACTTGGAGCCGTGCGCAGCACATCCGTGAGCAGCAGCGCATACGATACCAGCGACACGACCACTCGAGACCACGAGAGCGAGCTGTCGCTCTTGCGGAGCGTGGCTCTGTCTGCGCGGTGCTTGCTCAGGAGATCTTGTACGCTGCTTGGCGCCATCTCTCGCGCGAGAGCGTGTCTCCAGGTGCAACGCGCTCGGCGCGCTCGGATCGGCTGCGCGAGAGATCAACGCCAACAGGAATAGGCGAAGTGCTCACGCGCCGATGACCAGGTGCCCGCTAGCACCTCGCCTTCTTCCGCGCTCGAGAGCCGTCATAACCTTGGTCCGTGTCGCCGTCGATGGTGCATCCTGCGGACTGGAGAGCGCCGAGACAGCGATGCAGAGACACAAACCTCCCTGCCAGCTCCTCTCGCGACGACAGAAACGAGCGGCGCTCTTCCAGCAGCACCGCTCTCAGCGACGTTGGTGCTGCGCTGTCGTCGATGTCCCCAAGTACCGACTTCACGAACGCTCTCCGCTCTTCCATCCAAGCGGACTCTGCTACTGTGGCGCCGAGATGGCGATCGACGTCTTCATCAAGTCTGAGGAGCGTCGCCTCGAGCTCCTTGAGAAGAGTGCTGTCGCTCGCCATGTGCCACGCCATGAGCCCTCCCTGCACAAGGTTGTGAGCCGACTTGGATGCCAGCGCAGCTTCCACTTGGTCTCGGAGGCGGGTGTGTGCTTCGCCTAGCGAATGGGGAGAGAGCACGCGCGTCACAAGTGCTCGCTTCGTGAATTGCGCTTCGATCTCCACGCCGATCGTGAGGTGGAGCGAGTCTCCTTCGAGTCCTCGCGTGTCCGCGCAGTGCGGAGTGCCTCGGGGGATGTACAGAACGTTTCCTGGCTCGAGAACAACGAGTTCCGTCGATCCGACATCGAGGGGCTTGGTGAGGGCGTCATACAGTGCTGGGAGCTCCCCGATGTGCGGCTTCAGGTGCCAGTTCTTCTTCCCTTTTAACTGAACGACGAAGACTGCCACAGCCGCAAGTGAGGAGGTGTGAGGCGTCAAGATCGGCGCTCACGAGCACGGCACAGAGCGGGGTCGGAGGAGCGCACCGCAGTGATCGTCGATGTGCAAGTCGAATCCTTGTTCCCCTGGCGGCGTCCCTGAAATGTCACCACGCACCAAGCAGCTCAGTACCGAGCATACCTCTCTCTCGCTCTCTCTCGAGCCTGAAGCTTCGCTGCCACGCACAGTAGATGTTCGCGTTCACGTGCTGCGCCATCTCGACTTGTAGCGCGCGACAGACCGCTGCGATCCGGTGCGAGCGCGCGTGCACGCCGCGGATCCCGACAGTGTACTTGTTCGCGAAGGCGTCCATGACGTCGTCGAAGAGAAGCACGTCGCCCGAGGCGAACCTCGGGTGCAGCACGCCGTCTCGCACCAGCGTGACGTCCACTCCGTGGCGAAGACCAAACGCGTCGTCCAAGTCCACGGTGAGCAGGAACGACGCGAGGTCGAGGGAGTAGACTGAGTCCGAGCCGACTTGAGGGATCGTGAAGCCTCGCAGGATCGCCGCCACCATCGCCACGCAGTCGCTCGTAGTGCCGAACGCTCGACAACAGAAGGTTGGCGAGTGGTGCAGATGCCAGCGCTGCTCCCACTTGCTCGCCTTCCACTGGCCGCTGTCGTCGCCCACGAGGTCGCGGAGAACGGGAGCCGCGCTGCTCGTGCGGATCTCGTCGCCACCACCAGCGAGTGCGTCGCTGACAAAGCGTGCGAAGCAAACCGCGAGGCGCTCGTCTCTCGTCAGCGCCTGCGTGTCCATCACTCGCCAAAGACCACCGCGGTCTCCAGCAGGTCCCAGGAAGACAGGGTCTCTTCGCAGCGCGTCAAGCAGGAGGGCGAGCTCGTCGACGCCGTCCGCCAGCTGCGTCACCGCGAAGAGCGCCTCGCTGGCGGAGCAGATCGCCTCCCGCCGTTCGTCCTCGCTCTCATTTTCGTCGTTCTCAACTGGAACTTGCACGCGCCGCGCGAGGAACGCCACCACCTGCGCGAGCACAAGCCGACGCAATGGAGCCCGTGCATCAGACTACGACCGACCATCAACGCTCACGCTCTCATGCACACACCGCCGCGATGCTCTCGGGATGGAACAGCAAGCGGCCGAATGGGTCGCTTCTTTCCCGCCCGCCTCCGCCTCCCAACTGCAATGCGCGGCGACACGCAGTCCGCGCGCACGTGGCAAGCGTCAGCGCCAGCACCTCGGCGACGTCCTCGCGATCGCCACCGTCCGCATCGCAGTCGGTGGTTTGGCGCACGCATCGCAGCAGCGTCTCGAGCCACGACGCGACGGCGGCGGCGAGCGCGTCCGCGGTGCCTTCGCGAGGCGACCGGAGCACGAGCGCGGCGCGAACATCGGCGACGAGCGTGTCAAGATCGGAGATCATTATTATTTCGAAGACGAAGGCGTATGTCCCGTTAAGTTACGATTTGCGGGATTGCGTTTCCCAAAGAGTAGCGGACTTTTGGAATAATTATTCACTCGCTGCCTCGTACTTTGCCGGATCGATGCATCGGTGGCTGGGAGGCAATCCAAAGGCAGGCTGCTGTCGCGCCGATTCTCGAGCTGCGCGCGCACAGTACGGAACTGCACCAAATAAGCAAAATGGGCATGTAAGTCGGCGCGTGTGTGTGCGATGGCTGGGCGGCGGACGTGTGGGCGGCGGGTCGCGGCGCAGCAGTGGCAGTGGAAGCAGCAGTGGAAGCAGCAGCAGTGGAAGCAGCAGCAGCAGGTTCGGCGGCTCGCAGGCGTCTCCGGATGCGGTGCGCGTGGTGCACTCGGATCGACTCGGCTCTTTCGAGAGGTCCGCGTCAACTGCACGACGAGCGGTGCCGACGAGCGCTCCGCACGTGCGACTCGAGTGCGATCGGCGGAGCGTCTCTACCAGAACCCGAGTGGGCGACTCGCGGGACGTGCTTCAACGCGACGCGGAGAGAACAGCTCTAGGGACCGACTGCCGACGCCACCGCTGCTGCTGTCGACTGCTGCTCCCACCGTCGACTGCTGCTGCGCGCGACGCTCCAGCTGCGTCGGACGCGGATCAGTGCAACGGACAGGCGACTGACGCGCTTGTGCCTCGTGCTCGTGCTGCAGTGTCAAGAGCGGAAAGGTTGTTGTGATGCTGAACGGGCGCTTCGCCGGCCGCAAGGCCATCGTCGTGCGCTCGTTCGACGAGGGCCACGGCGACCGCAAGTTCGCCCACGCCATCGGTGCGTTGCAGTGCGGGGTCGATCGCTTTGTCGCGTCTGTTGGAGGCTGGCGGTGTCGTGGAAGTGGACGCTGACCGAGTTGTGGCTGTGGATGCGATCGTGTGTGGTGTCCAGTCGCCGGTATCGACCGCTACCCGCGCAAGGTGACGCGCGCCATGGGCAAGAACAAGCTCAAGAAGCGCTCGAAGGTCAAGCCGTTCGTCAAGTACGTGAACTACAGCCACATCATGCCGACGCGCTACGTGGCGGACATCGACCTGAAGAAGGTGCTCGACGACGACGTGCTCGCGAACCCGGAGTCCCGCATCGAGTCGCGCAAGACCATCAAGAAGGTGTTCGAGGAGCGCTACCTGAACCAGGCTGCGTGCAAGTCGGAGAAGAAGGCGGCGGGCGTCAGCTTCTTCTTCAAGAAGCTCCGCTTCTAAGCAGCGTGTGCGTCGGTCGGTGCCGCTGCTGCTGGTCGCCTCGGCGGTCGTCAGGGCTAATTGCTAATGGCAAGTTCCACATTCCCATCGCGACGCGCTAACGATGTGTGTTGCCTGCCGGAGCGCGCGCGTTCGTGAAGTCGTGAGTTTGTTTGTCGAGGGTGTGCGGATCCTCTGCTGTGTGTGTAGGCACCGCACTTGCAAGCGTGTATCTTTGGTCAGGAGGATTGCTCGCAAATGAGAAGTCGAGCGCATACGAGAATCGGTGTAAGGCGTGGCGGTGGCTCCGCTCGCCGTGCCATCGTCTTTTGTGTGCGGTTCGCCAGCTTGCATGGAGTTCGCGAATGTAGCAGCAGATCCACAGGGCAAGCAGTCGGCAGTGAGCAGCAACAGCGAGCAGCAACAGCGAGCGACCTGGAACTCGACAACCCGTGTCGATGTGGTGACGAAAGCTGTTTCGTACTTTACCGAATGCTTGTCAAAATCTTCGATCCGATCTTAGTGCGGCACCTTCTGCAGCAGCAGTGGCAGCCAACAGCAGCAGCTAGCAGCGGCACCAACTGCAGCAAGACGATCACTGCATGGTGCTCCCAGCGAGCTCCGTCCGCAGTGCGCTCGCCTTGCTTCGCAGCACCGCCCGGTTTTCTCGCCGTCGGAAAGAGCAGCTGGCAGAGCGATGTTCTCGCGGCGACGCATCCTTCCGCTCAACTTCGACTTGTCAAAAGTTGCTGTTTCGACATACGAGTTCCAAGTGAACCTGGACACTCTTTTTTCGTCGTTTTCAAGTGCGGCGAAATGGGCCTTCAAAAATCGACATTAACATACCAGGATCGAGTGTTTCCATCGAATCTTGATTCTGCATTATGGCTTGAGCTTGGAGCGCCGCTAAAGTGCGTCACACAACTGGACAGTGCATTCTCGCTCGCACCCGTCAAGGCTCACGACCTCCTTCCTCTTCTT
>JAASFS010000538.1:0-16009 GCA_023333865.1 Globisporangium perplexum | reverse complement strand
GACAGTGTGCGGCGACGAACTGAGCGACGCGGCGCTCGAGAGCGTGTCGAAAGCGCGCGCGTGGCGGCAGGTTCGGGACTAAGTTCACAGGTGCTCGACAGTGTTGCAGTGTTGCGAAAGGTCAGCAAGGTTGTTCAGTAAGTACTGATCCGTAGATTTTGACTTATTCAATCCTTCTTTACTTCACTATCCCATTTTACCATTCGAGCAACGAAAGGATCGACTAGCAGCAGGAGCAGCAGCATGCCGCGCGAGATCATCACGCTGCAGGTCGGGCAGTGCGGCAACCAGGTGGGTGCCGAGTTCTGGAAGCAGCTGTGCGCGGAGCACGGCATCTCGGCCGACGGGCTCGTGCTCGAGGCCGCGAGCGGTGGGCACGACCGCAAGGACGTGTTCTTCTACCAGGCGGACGACGAGCACTACGTGCCGCGCGCGCTGCTGCTGGACCTCGAGCCGCGCGTGATCAACTCGATCCTCAACTCGGGCTACCGGAACCTGTACAACCCGGAGAACTTCTTCACGTCCAAGGACGGCGGCGGCGCCGGCAACAACTGGGCGTCCGGCTACGCGCAGGGCGACCAGCACCACGACGTGCTCATGGACATGATCGACCGCGAAGCCGACGGCTCCGACTCGCTCGAGGGCTTCGTGCTCTGCCACTCGATCGCGGGCGGCACGGGCTCCGGCATGGGTTCGTACCTACTCGAGCAGCTCAACGACCACTTCCCCAAGAAGCTCGTGCAGACGTACTCGGTCTTCCCGAACCAGACCGACCTCCAGAGCGACGTCGTCGTGCAGCCGTACAACTCGGTGCTCACGCTCAAGCGCCTCGTGCTCAACGCCGACTGCGTCGTCGTGCTCGACAACACGGCGCTCAACCGCATCGCGATGGACCGCCTGCGCATCGAGAACCCGACAGTCGCGCAGCTCAACTCGCTCGTGTCCACGGTCATGGCCGCGTCCACGACGACGCTGCGGTACCCGGGCTACATGAACAACGACCTCATCGGGCTCGTGGCCTCGCTCATCCCCACGCCGCGCTGCCACTTTCTCATGACGGGCTACACGCCGCTCACGATCGACGCGCAGGTCTCGGCCGTGCGCAAGACCACGGTGCTCGACGTCATGCGCCGCCTGCTGCAGCCCAAGAACATCATGGTGTCCACGTCCACGAAGAAGGGTTGCTACGTCTCCATCCTCAACATCATCCAGGGCGACGTCGACCCGTCGCAGGTGCACAAGTCGCTGCAGCGCATCCGCGAGCGCAAGCTCGCGCGCTTCATCCCGTGGGGGCCGGCGTCCATCCAGGTCGCGCTCTCGCGCAAGTCACCGTACGTCGAGACGGCGCACAAGGTCAACGGGCTCATGCTCGCGAACCACACGAGCATTGGCAGCGTACGCCTCCTGTTCTCTCGTACACACCGGTACACTCCCGTACACTCTCTTACTCACTCTCTCTTACACTCTCTCTCTCTCCGCCCGCAGCTCTTCCAGCGCTCGCTCGTGCAGTACGACCGCCTCAAGAAGCACAACGCGTTCATCGACAACTACAAGAAGCAGCCGATGTTCGCCGACTCGCTCGAGGAGTTCGACAGCGCGCGCGAGGTCGTGCAGAGCATGGTGGAGGAGTACAAGGCGAGCGAGCGCGCCGACTACGCCACGTGGGGGCAGCCGCCGCCGCTGGCGCCAGACGCCGACGCGCGCATGTGAGGTGGCTGCGGCAAGCAGCAAGTCTCCTGCGTCGATTGAACGGATGTGCGTGAGCGACACCCACGACGACGACGCGCACTCGCCGCCACTCTCACCATCACTCACCGGTCTATGTGAGCGTCCGCTCGCGGCGCATGACGCTCTCGTCGAACTTGACGAGGAAGACCGTCTTGTCGCGCTGGCCGCCGCCGCCAACCTCCACGGCGTGTGCCGATACCTGCGCCGGGAAGCCGCTGCTCGTGAGCACGCCGCGCACGACGCCCGCGATGTAGGCGGCGCAGTCGAGCTGCCCGAGGTCCGGCGGCACGGAGATGAACTTGTTCGTGAGCGGCTCGAGCTCGTGGATCATGTACTCGTCCTCGTTCTCCGTGCTGCGCTCGAGCGCATCTGCCGCCTTCCCGAAGAGCGCCTTCCAGCACGTCGACACGATGAACTGCGCGCAGCCGGGAGTCAGTTATTTCCTTCGCCCTCAGCTACGCGCACGTTACTGCGACTGCGAGCACCACCTGCAGCATGTTGATGAGGCGCGTCTCGCGCCGCCCGGGCTTCTCGCGGTGGCACAGCAGCTCGATCACGCGCACGCCGACGCCGAAGCCCGCGTCGTCCAGTCTGTCGCGCCGTCGGGCGTCAGCTGAGACGCTGGGCGAACACTCTCTCTCACGCACTCACCTGCTCTCGAGGTCCGAGATGTTCTGCACGCGGCTCTGGAAGTACTGGACCATCTCGGAGAAGAGGAACGCGAAGGCGCTCAGGCTCACCTGTGCGCAGTCGCGACGTGAGCCGCGGCCGCGGCGGAGAGAGAGAGAGAGATAGAGATAGAGAGTGCACCTCGCTTTTGCCGCGGCTCAGCGGCCGGTCGAGGATGTGGAGCTTGGTGGCCGCGAGCCCCGTGCTCTTGCGCGGCTCCATCATCGCCGTCGTCAGCGGCGTGTGGGTGTTGAAGATACTGATAGTGAAATAAGCAAGACTCGAATCGATTCAGATCACCCGGGTTCTTCACTATCCGACGTGCGTCATCAAGCGAGCCGGCAGGACGAGCAAGGACGAGCGAGACGAGCATGGGGGACGCGCTGCTGCACTCGACCGCCGTGTACCTGTACGCGTACGACCCGCAAACGCGCGCGTTCGCGCAACTGAGCGACGCGGCCGTGGGCTGCGCGCTGCTCGCGAAGGACGGCGGCGGCTTCCAGCTGCTCTTCTACAACGCGCAGAAGCAGCCGCTGCTGCAGCTCGCGGTGGGCGGCGACGGCCCGGCGTGCGCGCCGCAGCAGGACCACTACGTGACGCTGCGCGCGGCCGCCGAGCAGTTCTACTCGCTGCGCTTCAAGGACGCGGCGGGCGTGGCCGCCTTCCTCTCGGCCGTGGCGTTCGCCAAGGCGCAGGCGCTCGCGACGAGCTCCGCCGCCGCCGGTGACGACGCGGCGGCTCCGACCGTGCTGGTCGACGAACTCGCGCTCGGCAAGGAGGACGCGAAGGGCAAGGGCCTCGCGCCGGGCGACGTCGCCGGGCTCGCGCTCACGCTCTGGCGCGGCGCGTTGGGCGGTGCCGACGGCTTCTTCAACGCCAACCCGCTCGAGATCGCCGCACAGCCGGCGGCGGAGCTCATCGCGCGGGACGGCGACCTGCGCCGCGTGCGGCTCGCGGAAGGCAGCGCGAGCGACGCGGACGCGGACGCGGACCCGCTCGCGGTGGCGCTGGCGTCGCAGGCGCTGCTCGGGATGCACAAGAGCGCCAAACGCCTCGTGACGGTCGTGGCGCCGCGCACGCAGCAGTGGTTCATCGCGGCAGTCGAGCTCGTGAAGGTGAAGAAAGCGGCGCGCGCGGGCTCCGAGCGCGCGGCTCCGACTCCGGCGTCGGCGCAGGACGCCACCCTGTCGCAGGCGGAGCACGTCGTCGCCGCCGCCGACGCCGCGGCGGCGAACGAGGAGCTCGTGCAGCGGATGGCCAACCTGTCGCGCGCCGGCAGCCAGGGCTCGGGCCTCATCGCGAGCCTCAGCTCGCGCGCAGTACTGGCCGGCGGCGCGGAGAGCGCCAAGCGGCCGTCGTTCGCCGAGCTGCAGGCGGCGGTGGCGCAGACGTACGTGCCGGTGCTGCGGTCCGGCGTGCAGCTCCCAGCGGAGAGGAAGGCGTCGGTCTCGCTCGGCGCTGTGAAGGAGGAGGAAGCGGAGGCGGGGAGCGCGCCGCCCCACGAGTCCCTCGCGGCGAAGGTGTTCGCGCCGCTTAAGGACGCGTCGCGCGGCTCCAGCAGCTTCGCGGCTCCCGACACCCCGGCGGTGGTGACGAACGGTGGCGCGTCCTCGCACGCGGCGTCGTCGTCGCTGTCGTCGGAGGTGGACCGGCTCATGCAGGAACAGTCGGACCTGGCGCTGCTGCGCAAGCAGCTGGAGGAGAGCAAGCGCAAGCTGCAGGACGGCGGTGACGACGTCAGCACTCCTGCTGCGGCCTCGAGCGCACTGGCTGTCGGGCTGCGCGGTCCGCTTGGAGCCGACGCGCCTCGCGCCTCGAGCGGCCTTGGGTCGTGGCAGAGCTCGACGCCGTCCCCCTCGAGCACGTCGCTGGCGTTGCCGTCGAGCCTCGCGCCGTCGCCGCCCGCGCCGAGTGCGAACTCGTTCGCAGGTGCGAGCGCGAGCCGGTGGGACTTGAGCGCCGGCGCGCGAGACGTGGGCCACTCGTTCCAGGCGCCGCCGTCGTTCCTGCCGCCGCCGCCGCCGCTCAACGCGTTCGCGCCGCCGCCGTTCGGCTCACGCTCGCTCGTCCCCGCGCAGCCGTTCCCGAGTCCGGCGACCGGCGGGTCGATGGAGCTTGAGAGCGGCATCCTGCGCCTGCAGCGCTCGTCGACGTCGATCGAGTCCACTCTCCAAGACGTGCAGGCGAAGATCGACCGCCTGCTGAACGCGCAGACGTCGCTGAAGGCGGGCAAGTACACGTCGGCGGCGTCGTCGTCGTCCGGAGGACTCTTCGGTTCGTCCGGGCTGTCGTCGAGCTCCGGTCCGACGGCGTCGTCGTCGTCGTCGTCGTCGATGCTGCTGAAGAACCTGGAGAAGGCGCTGGCGCAGCGCGACCAGCTCCAGGAGCACAACAACCGGCTCCAGGACGCCCGCGAGCAGATGGAGGCGGCGATCGAGGAGCTCCAGTCGCAGCACGAGTCGCTGCAGCTGGAGAACCGGAACCTGCTCGACAAGCTGCAGAACGGGAACCACCTGCAGCAGGAGAAGTTCCGACTTGAGCTGCGCGGCGTGCAACAGACGCTCGGCCACGCACAGGAGCAGACGCTCGTGTACCAGGAGGAGAACTACCGCCTGCGCAGCGAGCTGGCGGCCAAGGACGAGCAGCTGCTGAAGGAGAAGGCGCAGCTGCAGGACGACGCGCGCAAGCAGCTCGAGTCGTTGCAGCGGCAGCTCGAGGCGCAGGTGCGTCAGGACTCGCGGGACTCGGTGGAGAAGGTGCTGAGGGAGAAGGCGGCGCTCGAGGTACAGGCAAAGGAGTGGGGCGGCCAGAGGCAGCAGTGGAACCACGAGCGCGAGGCGCTGACGAACCAGCTCCGGCTCGCGCAGAAGCAGCTCCAGGACGAGCGCGCGCGGGCGACGGTGGTGCAGGACGCGCAGGCGCAGGAGCTGCAGGTGCAGCTCCAACAGGCGGCGGCCGACTCGAGGGGGCTGAGTGCGCAGGTCGACAAGCTCCGCTCCGAGACGAGCGCGCTCGAGGAGCTGCTCGCCGCGAAGACGCGGGAGGTGGCGCGCCTGGAGGCGAGCAACTCGTCGCACGAGTACGCGGCGCTGAGCGAGCTGCTGAAGGAGTTCATGAACGACATCTACTTCCACTTCCAGGACGCGTTCGACGAGGACTCGGAGTTCACGGGCAAGGAGATCGTGATGGCGATCCGCAAGATCCTCAAGCAGAACACGATGGACATCCTCGCGCGGCTCGAGGAGTTCTGGCAGCTGCAGGCACAGCACCGCGCCGGCTAGCGAGGGGAGAAGAGGAAGCGGACTGTGAGACGACGAGAGGGAGACACGAGACACACAAGGAGACGAAGAGCTGCACGCTGCACATGAGGGATGCACGAACGCCTTCGCACCATTATTCATATAGTGACGAAACCCAGAACTTACGGTACTTTTGAAGTGCGTCGCTAATATTACCTTCTTGACACCGAGCCGTCTCCACCTTCGCACCACCACGTGAGTGCTGAACGGTGGCGACCGGGATGGAAGTGCTGCTTGTCGCCGCGAAGGACGGCGAGCTGCTGCAGGCGGAGGCGATCCGGTGTCTCCTACAAGGTGCGTTTGCTCGCTGAGTGGCGGTGGGTGACTGGATCTGCTGGACGATGACGAACGAGATCGACCGACTCGCAGCTTCGCACGAGCACCTCGAGCTTCTTGACCATCTGCCAGAGGTGCGTGTCGGCAGCGATCAGCTTCGCGGTGGCATCTCGAGGCGTCGAACTGACGATTGGAGGGTTCGTTGATCGCAGGATCCGCCCCAGGTCCGCTCGAACCAGCTCGTACGTTCCTGTGCGCATCCAACAGCTTCCCATAGCCGCGAGCGACCGAGTGAACGGGATCGCTGACAGTGTTTCGCGCTCTGACGTCGCTGTGCGGACAGGTGCTGGTGCGGATGTCGATGAGCGCCGTGAACCTCGCGGTGGCGTTTCGGGATACGACAGCCGCCGCGCCCGTGCAGCAATCCGAGAGCTGCACGCCGCCTGAGACGATCGCGTCCCCATCGGGTTGCGACGCAGACTCGACGCTGTTGATGAAGAAGATCGCCAAGGTGCGCGATTCGCACGAGTGCACGCTCCGTGCTGTCGAACTGAACACGAGCTGAACACGAGCGAACCCGACCTGTGCAGCGAGAGAAGAAGATCAAGGCGTTGAGTGCCGAGACGGAGACACTGCGCCAGAAGCTCCAGACTGCCGTGCAGCGCGTGAAGCACATGGAACTGGAGCAGGAGCAGTTTTTCGAGGATGTCCAGGCGATGAAGACCCAATACGACAAGTGCGTGCTGCTCGCGTGACTGTCTCGCTCTCCTGGACGCTCGCTGTTACCTGCTCACCACACATCCGTCGACACACTCGTCCAGGCTCACGCAGCACCACCAACAGATCATGTGGGAGTACCTCCCGACGAAGGATGCCGATATGGCAGCGATCCCGCTCATGAGCAAGCAGATCCAGGAGTCCGCCGCTTGCATCGGCAAGTACCCGTTGCAGGACGTACTCGGGTACGGACAGTACGCGACCGTGTACGCGTCGTCGACCCCGGAGGAACCCGAGCTCGCCGTCAAGGTGATCGACAAGGACAAGCTCATCGACTTGGTCGCGCTGCTCCGAGTCAACTCGGAGATCTCGTCGCTGCGCGACCCGAGCATCGGGCACCCGGGGATTCTCGCTGTCAAGGACGTGATCCACACGAAGCGGTTCATCTACCTGGTCACGGAGCGAGGCGGCAAGGACCTCTTCGACCACTTCGGCGTGCGACAGGAGGGGCTCGACGAGGGCGTGATCAAGGCGCTGATGTACCGCGTGGCGCAGGCCGTGCAGATCCTGCACCGCCACAACTACTGCCACCGCGACCTCAAGCCGTGCGTGCTCTCGCGTACGCGAGGGAGGGGGCGTCCGTGCCGCGATCGTGACAAGCATACTGCTTGACGAACTTACTGGTGTTGCTGCTGCTGGCAGCGAGAACATCCTGTACGACCCGGGAAGCAGCCCGGAGAACCTCGTGAAGCTCATCGACTTCGGGCTCTGCACGAAGGCCGTGACGCCGCAGGACCACATGCTGCGCGACTTTTGCGGAAGCCCGGGCTTCTTCGCCCCCGAGATCCTCCTGCACGAGTGCTACGACGGCATGAAGGCCGATGTCTGGAGCCTCGGCTGCATCCTCCTCGAGGTGCGTCTGGCGCCGCCTCCCTCCTTTCCTTCCTCCCTCGCCTATCGCCTCCCTCACTCGGTCGTACTGTGGCTCGCACGCCGAGAAGCTCGTGATCGGGAACACGATGTTCGTGGCGCTCTGGATGACCATGTACGAGCTCGAAGTGCTCAAAGACCGGGAGAGCTTCGGCGAGTACGTGGCGCTGGTACGCCGCCTTCCGTGTCCACTGCGTGCGGGAAGCTTCTCTGCGTCTCGACGCTCACCGACGGACGCCTTCGTCTGCAGTCGCTGGCGCAGATGCGCGAGCACTGCCAGAGTGCCAAGTGGGTGCACTCGGCGCGGCTCCGCCAGCTTCTCTTCGGGCTGCTGTGCGAGAAGCCGCACGAGCGCTTTTCGGTCCACCAGATGCTCGACCACCCGTGGTTCCGCGGCAGCGACGCAGGCACCAGCGCGACGCAAGCAGCTACCGCGCAGGTGCTTGTGCGCCAACTGAGTCCGCCGCGCGGCGATCGAGGGGCAGACGCGCATATCCCGAGCCAGCAGCGCTCGCCGACGAAGGCGAAGGCGCACTCGACGTCGTCCGCATCCGCCTCGACGCCCTCTCCGAGCGACAGCAGGCCAAGCACGGTGGTCGCACGGCCAGCATCCGCCGAGTCCGACGCGCTATCGTCCCACGGCGGCCACCAGCGCGCCGCGTCGATGCCGGGGGCTGCAGCTGCGTCCCCGCCCTGCACACCACCGCCGCCGTCGGCTCGCGCGCGTGCGCCGGTGGCGAGCGTGAAGGTGAGTCTGCCGAGCCTCTCGCCGGAGAAGCCGTCGGGGAATCGCTCGCCGGAGAAGACGTTCGCGAAGCGCAGCAACTCGCTGTCGACGCACCACGCCGAGTGAGTGAGGCAAGCAAGCGTGAAGGACACAGCGAGTGAGAGAGAGAGAGAGAGAGCGAGATAAAGAGAGAGAGATAGAGAGAGGGACGACCATGGCGTCATCAGCCGCTCGCTCGCCTGCGCGTGTGTGCACCTCCATGTCTATTGGCGTCTCACACGACCCGCCGGCAGCGCTCAGCGAAGGCGATGGCGCTGGGCTGCCCATACATACGCTCAGTGCGGAGCTCACAGCAGCTCCGGCACGGCGCGCAGCAGCGCCTGCGCCTCCTGGAAGACCTCGAGCGCCTCGACCTCCGCGCGGTGGGCGGCGACAAACGCCTCGACGTCCTGCGCCGCCTCGCGCAGGCGCGACTGGCAGTCCGGGAGCATGGTCTCGGTCTCCACGAGCACCTCCTCCTGCTTGCGCACGTCGTGCTCGTCGCGGCCCTCGGCGCGCATCTTCTCGATGCGCTGCGCCTGCGCCGTGTGCTCCTTGGCGTAGTACTCGAGATCCTTCTTGACTCTGCCGAAGCGGAGAGGCAGCCGCCCACAGAGAGGTCAGGCGAGCGGCCACACGGGCGGAGTGTGTATACACGCCTGTATACACGTGAGTACGCACCTGCGCAGCGTGCCCACCTTGATCTTGAACTGCCGCTCCGCCATGGTGCGCTGCTGGTGCTGAGGGACGCGCTCCTTTGCTGACTGCACCTCATGGCTTCACGCAGCTTCCCTCCTGTTTTTCCTCACTATTGGATCTTGCGTGCAAGGCAGTGTTGTCTTGCTTTTGTATGCGCAAGTCGAAGTCTGCTTCGTCACCCAACAAATCCCGTGTTTGACTCTTCTCTTGTCCCGTGCGATCCTCGCATCATACCAAACCGCAGTGCGCACACGTCGCAGACGAAACGACTGGAGATCCCACGATCCCAAGCGGCACTATACTTCTCGCGCGCGCGGTACCTCCCCAATCGTGCGGCTGCGAGCGCAGGAGCTCCTGGGAATCTTGAACAAGATGCGGCTCGACGCCGTCAGGAAGGTGACGAGCGCTGCGAAGGCGGCGGCGGCGGCGGCGAACAGCGCGCTGCCGCTGCGCGCGGCGCTCGCACTGGAGGGAAGTCAATCGGCGGGCGACCGCAGCCGCCGCTCGTGGGCCACGCTCGCGGTCGCCGGGTCGCTCGGTGCGGCGGCGCTTGCGGCGAGCGCGGCGTCGACGGACGCGCAGTGCGAGAAGCCGACTGTGCCCGCCGCGCGCGAGGCGCAGACGCAGGCGATGCTCAAGGAGGTGGTGGCCAAGCTCAACCGCATCGAGAGCGCCGTGGCGAACCCGAAGCGTCACCACGACGGCTTCAACGGCGGCGTGGACGTGGTGCTCGGCGCGCAGTGGGGCGACGAGGGCAAGGGCAAGCTCGTGGACAACCTCTCGCAGACGTACGACGTGATCGCGCGCGTCGCCGGCGGCGCGAACGCTGGCCACACGATCGTGCACAACGGCAAGAAGTACAAGTTCCACCTCGTGCCGTCGGGCATCCTCAACCCGAACGCGGTGTGCGTGATCGGCAACGGCGTGGTGGTGCACCTGCCGAGCCTGCTGCTCGAACTCGACGAGCTCAAGCGTATGGGCGTGGACTACGAGGGCCGCATCCTCATCTCGGACCGCGCGCACCTCGTGCTCGACCTGCACCAGGAGATCGACGGGCTGAACGAGCTGCGCCGCGGCCGCAACAAGATCGGCACGACGAAGAAGGGCATCGGTCCGGCGTACTCGTCCAAGATGCTGCGCAATGGCGTGCGCGTGGGCGACCTGCGCTACTTCGACGACTTCGCGGAGAAGCTGCGCGACCAGGTGAAGTTCTACAAGGACAACTACCCGGACCTGGACGCGGACGCGGACGCTGAGCTCGAGAAGTACCGCGCGATTAAGGACCACGTGCTGAGCTTCACGGTGGACACGATCGAGTACCTCAACAACTCGTTCATCGCGGGCAAGCGCGTGCTCGTGGAAGGCGCGAACGCCACGATGCTCGACATCGACTTCGGCACGTACCCGTACGTGACGTCGTCGAACCCGTCGATCGGCTCTGTGTGCACGGGCGGCGGCATCTCGCCGAACCGCCTCAACGGCATCATCGGCATCGTGAAGGCGTACTGCACGCGCGTGGGCGAGGGTCCGTTCCCGACGGAGCTGCACGACGACGTGGGCAAGCACCTGGGCAGCGTCGGCGCCGAGTTCGGCACGACGACGGGGCGTCCGCGTCGCTGCGGCTGGCTCGACATCCCGCAGATGCGCTACTCGAATATGGTGAACGGCTTCACGGAGCTGAACCTGACGAAGTTGGACGTGCTCACGGGCCTCAAGCAGGTGAAGATCGGCGTGGCGTACTGGCACAACGGCAAGAAGCTCGGCGGCATGCCGTCGAACCTGCAGCTGCTGGAGGAGTCGGTCGTGGAGTACGAGGTCATGGACGGCTGGGACGAGGACATCTCCAAGTGCAAGACGTTCGAGGAGCTGCCAGTGAACGCGCAGAAGTACGTGCTGCGCGTGGAGGAGCTGCTGGGCACGCACATCAAGTGGATCGGCGTGGGCCAGGATCGCTTCGACCTCATCACACGCCCGCACCCGCTCGAGAAGGCCTTCAACGCCACGACGTCCGAGTCCTTCTAAGTGCCGCTCGCCTTAGCGACCAACGGAGTCGCTTTCGAGCCAGCAAGCACATGTAGGTGTGTCGCGAAGCGAGGTACCGAGAGAGAGAGAGAGAGAGAGAGAAGGCAGGAAGGAAGGAGTGTCACGGTAGCACCAGGACAGCAAGATACCCGAACCAGGCGCTGCGCTGCGGCTCCTTCCTGAATACATCTGCGATGTTCCTCCACACCTGCGTCGCTCTCTCTCACGAGAAGCGTCGACGCCGCTGACCCACGAGCCGGAAGCAGCTTCGTCGATCGCCTGGCATCGAAGGAGTCAGCTGGCGCAGTCACAGCAAGTCACACGCAACCAACCGAGCGAATGATGCGAAGGTCTATGGAAGGAGCCGTGAGTCCTCTTGCTTGGCCGCTTTGTCGCTGTCGTCGCCGCTCGCCGCTCGCTACGTACGCAACGCATCGGCGCGCTCGCGCCGAATATTTCGCGCGCGTCGGTGGTGACGGCGGCGGCGGCAGCGAGCGATCGCGCAGGTCGAGAAGCTTTCGAATCTCCTGTTGAGTTCGCGCCGCCCACAAGCACACTCCGCAGCAGTCGCACTTCTCGAGAAGGACCCTCGAGGACGCCGCCGCGGATCGGGATCGCCGAGCGAGTCCTGAAACGTGGAAACAGCGCAACGGCTTCGTGCGATCGACAGATGCTGCTCTCTCGACCTGGTCCATCGATCGGCTTCATCGGCTTCATCGGCGTCGTCGGCCTCGCGCGTCCGAGTCCGAGCCTGGAGAACGAGCGGGACTCCTCCAGCGCTCCTCGGCGACCGCGTACTCTGCCATCGCGACACTCGTTCTCGGATCTCATCACCACAAGACAACCCACACACACTTTGCATCGAACAAAGAAAAAATCGGCCTCCTTCGCTGCTGCAGTCACTCCGCGATTCGCCTGCTGCTCCTGAGCTCCTGAGCTCCTGAGCCTGCTTGCTGCCTGCTGCTCAAGAGCTCGCCTGCCGCCCTCCTCCTCCACCTCCACTATCTTCACGTCGGCGGGTCCGGTGGCGAGCCGGTCGATCTCGGTCCAGAGCCCCTCTCGCCCGATCCGCGTCATCCGATAATGAGCAGCTCCGGTGGCGTCAGCGCCTCCCGGACTCGCGCTGCCTCCGCGGCCGCCCCAGCGCCACAAGACTTTGCGACGTCGCGGAGCGAACCCTCGGCGCGGAGGCGGAGGAGCAGCAGCATGCACCTCGCCGCGCTCGCGAAATGCGATCTCTGCGTCGAGGACGCGATCGCCAGCGTCCGCGCGTCGGAAGCGCGCCGCTCGCAGCCGAGCGCCGGAAGCCGGCGAGGCTCTCGCTCCGACCGCATCCCGCCCGTGACGCTCGCTGCCATGCAAGGCCGCCTCGACCATGTGCGCCACTGGATCGAGCACGCCGGCTGCGGCGTCGACGCGCTCGATTTCATGGGAACGACGCCGCTGCACCGCGCGGCGCTCGAGGGCCACGCGGACGTCGTGAGCTACCTCGTGCGGCGCGGGGCGTCGCTGCAGACGCGCGTGCTGGACGCGAAGGATACGGTGCTACACCTCGCGGCGGGCAAGGGCCACGCCGAAGTCGTGCGGCGTCTGCTGGGCGGCGGCGCGCACATCGAGGCGCGCAACGCCGACAACTTCACGGCGCTGCTCACGGCCGTGCGCGGGAACCACCTGCGAGCGGCGCAGGTGCTGGTCGCTAATGGCGCGAGCCCGAGTGCTCCCTGGACACTCGACGTGTTCGACGTCGGCACGGCGCTGCACCTCGCCGCGCAGTACGGGCACCTCGCGCTAGTCAAGTTCTTCGTGTGCGTCGTGGCGCTGGACGTGAACCAGCGCACACGCTGCGGCCGCGCGACGCCGCTGCACCTGGCTGCTCGCCACGGCCACGCGGAGCTCGTGCGGTACCTAGTGGCGCACCGCGCGAGCGTGACCGCGCGAGACGCCCGCGGGATGACGCCACTGCACCTCGCGTGCGATTACACGTACCACCTCGAGATGCCGCTCGCGCAGCGCGAGGCGATCGAGCGTCGCCACGTCGAGGTTGCGACCGTGCTGCTCGATGCCGGCGCGGAGGTGAAGGCTCGGCGGCAGCGCGACCAGGCGACGCCGCTGCGGTGCGCTGCCATGCGCGGGCACCTCAAGGTCGCCAAGACGCTGCTGGACCACGGTGCGCGCAGCTCGGCGGCGACCAAGCTGCTCTTCGCGCTCTTCTGGGGCCGGGACCCGCTCAAGGTCAAGTACCTGCTCTCCGACAGCCGACAGCAGCAACAGCAGCAGCAGCAGCAGCGCCGACGCACCCCCACCGGAGGCGCGACCAACGCCTCGGAGGTCGTGAAGCACCACGGCGACGATCCTGCGCGCGACAGCTTGAGCAGCTGCGGGACGCAGCTCGAGAGCCCCACCGGAGTGATGTCGACGCCGCACCCAAGCCGGCGGAGGTCCTCGTCGTCGCTGCCACGCCGATCGGAGTCTGTCGCTCGCCGCGGGAGCGTTCGCGGCCGCACCAGCGCGCTCCATTCCGCCTGCCTCGACGCAGACCTGACGGCGCTGCTCGCGCTCCTCGATCCGACCCGCAACGACGACGAGCTGCTGCTGCTGCTGGAAGCGCGCTCGCAGCCGGATGGCATGACGGCGCTGCACGTCGCAGCGCAGAGCGGGTGGCTGCGCGGCGTCGCGGCGCTGCTCAACGTCGGCGCCGAAGTCAACGCCGAGACAGCGTCCAGCGGCTCGACGCCTCTGCACCTCGCAGCCGAGCGCGGACACCTCGCGGTGCTCAAGCAGCTCGTGGTGCACGGCGCAGCTCTCGGTGCGTGTGATCACACTGGCGCCACGCCACTGACTGTCGCGCTGCGAAGCGGTCGCTCGCGCGCGCTGAAGCACCTGCTCCGCCACGGAGGCACCGCCGCGAGTCTGTCGCAGTCGCAGTCGCAGCCCCAGTCGCAGCCCCAGTCGGGTCACGACACCCGAAGCAGCTACATCGATCTCGGGGTCCTCGCGTCGCTCAACCAGGTTCCGGGTGAAGTCGAGGAGGAGGACAAGGACGCGCACACCTTCGACCCGGAGCGCACCACGGCGCTGCACCTCGCGGCGTTCGAGGGCTCCATCGAGCGGGTGCGCCAGCTCGTGTGGGACGGCGACGACGTGGACGCGCGCGACCAGGATGGCGCCACGCCGCTGTGGCTCGCGGCGCTCATGGGCCACCTCGACGTCGTCGAGTTCCTCGCCGAGCAAGGCGCGAATCTCAACGCCGCGGCGAACAATGGCGCGTGTGTGGCGCTCGGTGCCGCCGAGTTCGGCCACCTCGAGGTGCTTGCGTTCCTCACGGGAGACCCGACACCGGAGCTGGACTGCGACCGCCTCTCGCTCACGCGCCTCTCGCTCCAGGACCACGCCAGCGAGTCGCGCATCTCGATGGCAAGGGGGCTGTCTGCGTAGTGTTCGCCAGTCGCTCGTCAGCCAGTCAGTCAGTCAGTCAGTCGGAGCACCGTCGTCAGAGCGTCCTCGCCCCTCATACACTCTCCTATTTATCAGACGCCGCTCGTGTTCCTTGCCGCCCGACGCAGCTCACCAGGAGCTCACTTGATGCCGAGCAGCGCCTTGCAGTCCTTGCAGTACCACTTGCCCGTCGGCTGGTCTGTGAGCCCGACGCATTCGAAGTGGAACCACTCGTACTTGCAGTCGTCGTTGTCGCAGCCGACCATCTGCCCGTACGACACGCGGCGGCAGTCGCAGTAGATCGGCTCGTTCGGGTCGATCGGCAGGTCCTCCGCCACCATCGGCAGCACCGGCGGCTGCTCATCGCACCCGCCACCGTCAGCACCGCTAGCACCACTGCCATCACCCGCACCACCAGCACCACACAACGCACCGCTGCTGGCACCTCGACCACTGCCTCCGCCGCCGAGCGCTTCCGCCCCGTGACGGACCCCGATGAGCTGCCGGCGCCAGCTGATGCCCCGCTCTGCTTGCTGCCTTTGCTCGCCGCCGCTGCGCTGGAGCCCGCCGCAGTCGCCTGCACGCCGCCAGCACCGCCGCTGCCTCTCTCTGCAACGCCACCGGCGTTTCCTCCAACGCTCGCAGTCACCCCCGCCGCGCCAGCGCCAATCCCGTGCTTGCTCTTGTGGCGCTTGCCCGACTTCTCCTCCTCGAACTCGCCGCTCTGGCGCAGCAGCGCCGCGTAGGCCTCCAGGTCCTGGTCCAAGCGGCGGATGTGGTGGTCTACGACGTCGTACGACTGCGCGGCGATCGCGATCTTCTCGTCGAGCTTCTGCACCACGCGCTCGCGCGTCTGCTGCAGCCGCGCGAGCGCCTCGTCGGCATCCACGAGCGCGCGCAGCTCCTGCTCGTCCGGCTCGGCGCGCTCGGCGTCCGCACAGCGCTCGGCCA
This sequence comes from Globisporangium perplexum, assembly GCA_023333865.1. Taxonomy (NCBI): domain Eukaryota; phylum Oomycota; class Peronosporomycetes; order Pythiales; family Pythiaceae; genus Globisporangium; species Globisporangium perplexum. Next base: position 517 of record JAASFS010000538.1, on the reverse strand, counting down.
CCTTCTCGCGCGCCGAGAGCAGAAAGTCGCGGTGCGCGCTCTTGAGCTCGTCGATGAGCGGGTATGATGTCTGCGTGGCAGCACGCACGCGCGTTCATTCGATCGTTCGTTCGGACGCGAGGCGTAGACGAGAGGCGAAGACAGAGCGAGAGCGCACCTTGTCGAGCTCCCGCATGAGGTCGAAGTTGCGCTTGATCTCGGACGGCAGCATGTACATGCTCTCGAGGTAGTCCTCCAGGTACGTCCCCATGCTGCTCGTGCTGCTCGTGCTGCTCTTGCTGCTTTTGCCGCTCAAACGTCCAGGTAAAAATGCGATAGTGAAGTAAAGAGGGATCGGTTAACCGAGCAAAACCGGGCTTGAGCTTCTTGACTGCATTTACTGAACAACCTTGCTGACCTTTCGCAACACTGCAACACTGTCGAGCACCTGTGAACTTAGTCCCGAACCTGCCGCCACGCGCGCGCTTTCGACACGCTCTCGAGCGCCGCGTCGCTCAGTTCGTCGCCGCACACTGTC
>JAASFS010000537.1:0-16044 GCA_023333865.1 Globisporangium perplexum | reverse complement strand
GAGAGCAAGAGAGCAGAGAGCAAGCAGCGTAGTGAGTGTTGAGTGTGCAGCGTACAAACGTGAGCAACCATGGGCACCGGAGCTTCCAGCGAGACCAAGGACGACGAGCAGCAGCAGCAGCAGCAGCAGCAGCAGCAGCAGGCGAAAGCGCCACAGACGACCGTCAAAGACTGCGCGTTCTTTTGAAGAGTGGGTTGGGTGCTTGCTTGTGGCGTGAGCGACGTGCCATCCCGTCGGTCTTGCTCCGCGACAAGAGCTACCACTGGGTCGTTTCGCACACGCACTCAGCGGGTCACTCGCTTACTGGTGCGCCGGGAGCACCTTGCCGTCGCACGGGCCGAAGCCTATTCTGTAGCCGTCGCCCTGGCAGAAGCCGCGCACAGCGATCGTGTCGCCGTCCTGGATGAACTTGCGCACGGCACCGCTGTCGCCGAGCGGGATGTCACGCGAGCCCTGCCAGCTCAGCTCGAGCATCGAGCCGAGGCTGTCGTCCGTCTGCCCGCTGATCGTGCCGCTCGCCAGCAGGTCACCCGGCTGCATGTTGCAGCCCGTGACGGTGTGGTGCACGAGCTGCTGCTTCATGTTCCAGTACATGTTGCGGAAGTTGCTGTTCGTGATCGCGTGCGCCTGCGAGTCGTTCTCCGGCTGGAGCGACACCTGCAGCTTGATGTCGTACGTGCCGCGCGCGTACTCCGGGTCCTTGATGTACTCGAGCGGCGCCGGCTCCTGCACCGGGCCGAAGCTCGGCTCGCACCGGAATGGCTCGAGCGCCGCCAGCGGCACGACCCACGGCGAGATCGTCGTGGCGAAGTTCTTGGCGCCGAACGGCCCGAGCGGCACGTACTCCCACTTCTGGATGTCGCGCGCTGTGGTGCATGCGTCAATCGCAGTCAGTACCGGTCTGCAGGGAGGAAGGGACACGCCGCCGGCGGTGCGTACCGCTCCAGTCGTTCATGAGCACGACGCCGAAGATGTGATCCTCGGCCTTGTCCATCGGGATCGGGTCGCCGAGCGTGTTCGGCGTGCCCACGAAGAACGCCTGCGCGTCGTCCATCGCATCAGCACCTCCGACGCGTTGCCGCACCGCTCACTCGTCCAACGCACGCACGCACCATCTCGAGCTCGTAGTCGAGGACGCGGCAGGGGGAGTAGATCGAGCCCTTGGACGGGTCGGCCTTGTCCGCCTGGACCTGCCCGCGTGGGCGGCGCACGTCCGTGCCGGAGACGACCACCGACGACGCGCGGCCGTGGTAGCCGACCGGGAGGTGGAGCCTGCCAAAGAGTTGAGAGGATGACGAACGTTAGTATCGAGTGCCACGCAGCGCGAGCGTCTCGCCGACGCGCCGCAGATACGCACCAGTTGGGCTGCAGCGCGTTCTCCTTGCCGCGGAACATGACGCCGACGTTCGTCGCGTGCTCGCGCGACGAGTAGAAGTCCGTGTAGTCGCCGATCTTCGCCGGGAGGTGCATGATCACCTGGCAGCCGCAAGACGCACGGGAGGGGAGGAGGGCGAGCGGCGTGAGGACCTCTCCCACGCACGCAAGCAGCAAGCTCCTGCGGCGGCCGTACGTTGTGCATCGGGATGAGCGCCTTGGATTTGAGCGCCTCGTTGTCGCGCAGCGTGGGCTCGTCCGCCGAGAGCAACTTCTGGACCGTGGCGCGCGCGAGCGACCACGCGTGGCTGCCCTGCGCCATGAAGCTGTTGAGCGACCCCTGCAGCGCGGCACGTAGCAGCAATGCACACCGTCAGCGTCTGTCCATAGCTTCTAGTGCCCACACGTCACTGCCGCCGCCGTCCATCGAACGCGTTCGCACCTCGTTGAAGCACGCGGCGTCGAAGCCCTCGAAGAGCCCTTCGTTCGCGATCACCGTCAGGTCGAGCACCTGCAGCGCACGAGCGTCAGTTGTGTGTGTGGCTCCCTCTGTATCTCCGCTCTCGCGTGTGCACAGAACGTACGAAGCCACCGATGGCCACGCCCACGCGCTTGTGCTCGTTCGCGCCGCGTGTGGAGAAGACGCCGTACGGCAGGTTCTGGATCGGGAAGTCGGCGTCGGCCGCGACGTTCACGAAGCTGCGCAGCATGGCGGTGGTGGCGGCGGTGTCGGAGGAGGTGCGCTGTTTCTTGGCGGCGGGCGACGTCGCGGGCATCCACGAGACGAGGTGGAGCTGTGCCGCGAGCAGCAGCGCGAGTGCGAGCAGAGAGGAGCAGAACAGCAGCCGTCGCGTGAGTCGCCGCATACTCCGGCGGCGTGGCGCGCGACCTTCGCGCGAGAAACGGGAGTGAAATGCGAGGACGCTTGCGTACCTGGAGGCGAAAGCGCGAATGACCGCGAGTGGATCTCCGGGAGGCGGTGGTGGTGGTGGCGTCGGCGAGCGGATCTCCTGAAGGTGGTGTCGTCTTCTTGAAGAAGCGCGATGTTAGGAAGACCAGGATTCGGACGTAGCAGGGAAAGTCGAGTAAAATTCCAATAAAGACACCTTGGCATTATTGGACTGGATATTGACCAGGCTACCTGATAATAAGGACTTCTACGTTGAAGGCACGCGTGAACCTGGTGTTCACAACCACGAGCTCCGCGATCAGCGCAGAGCAAGAACGGGTGGTTAGCGATCGCGGCGCGGGTGACATGTGGTCCTCAGACAACAGCAGCATCGCGATGCCCTTGTGTCCTCTCAAGGAGGCGACATACAGCGGCGTCTCTCCATCCTAGTTCGCCACGTTCACGCTCGCACCAGCCGACAGCAGCAAGTCCACGACATCCGTGTAGCCGTTCAGAGCGGCACAGAGAAGCGAGTCCAACCATACACGTCCGTAGTATCGACGCTCGCTCGGCAAGACAGCAGCGCGGTCACGGCGTCCATGTGACCGTTCTCGGCTGCGATGACCAGCGGTGTACTTCCGTTGAGCTTGTTTACGGCGTCGACACCCGCTCCGTGCGCCAGAAGCGTAGCGACAACGTTCGCGTGGCCCTGATGCACTGCAGCGTGCAGTGGAGTCACACCGTCCGACGCCCCCACGTCGACACCCGCGCCAGCCGACAGCAGCACCCGCACCGCGTCGTCGCGACCGCCTAGGGCGGCGATGTAGAGCACGTCGCCCCCCTTTTGCGTTCATCGTGTGGACACTGGCGCCGAGCTCCACAACCACCCGCACGATATCCGCGCGGCCCAGTCTGCATGCAGCCGTGAGCGGCGTGTCCCCGTCCTCGCATGCCTGGTCGACCAGCGCGGCACTGGCGTCTGCGTCGTGCACGAGCAGCGTTTTCACGTCTTCGACGCTCCGCTCGCGGCAGGCGGCGACCAGCAGCTTCAGCGAGAGTGGTGTTGCCATCGTCACTGCTGCTGGTGCTTTCAGATGGCCGCCGGAGATGGTGGAGAGCTCGACGACCTCGGTGGCGGCGGTGGAGGAGGCGGCAGCGCCAGAGCGCGCAGCAGAAGCGCGACGGGGGCGGTGTTCGCTACGGACAACGCCGCCTACGGGCAGCAGCGTGGGGCTCTGCCTGGAGGCGCCAGTGTGAGACGCAAATCTGGCACACCAGATTTTTGGTGTTCGCTTGCTTGTCATCAGCAAGCAATGACGAGCGCGTCTTCGCCGCCTCCGCTCGCTGCTGTCGCTGCGGTGACGCGCTCCCGCCCAGCGGTGGCCGCGCTGCCGCACGTCGTCTCGGCGATCGACGCGTTCGCCTCGCTCGGCGTCGCGCCGGCGCACAAAACGCTCGCAGACGCGGTCGCGAGCGGCGCTCTCCACCTGCTGCAGCGCATGCTGGCGGACAGCGAGAGGCGGCGACATCCATGCTACGTCGCGATGCACGTCACGCGCGCCGCGCGCCTTGCAGTGGAACAGCACTGTCAATCGCCCGACGCGGAACGTATGCTGCAGTGGCTGAGCGTTGCGCACGCGCACGCTGTCGGCGCGGACGAGGTGCTCGCAGAGACAGCTGCCACCGGCGACCTCCACCTGCTCGAGTGGCTGCACACACTCAGGACGCCGCTCGACCTCAGCGCCGCCGACTCGAGCGTGATTGCGGCGCGCGCAGCGGGGGGCGGCCACCTGCACGTGCTCGAGTGGCTCGTCGCGAATCGCTGGTCGCCGCTCTCGAGGGTTCCTCTGCGCGAAGCTGTCGCGAACGGTCAGCGCCACGTGCTCCGGTGGCTCGACGAGCACCCCGGCGTCCGCTGCTGCATCGAACGCGGCTGCATCAAAGAAGCGGCGGCGCGCGGAGACATCGCGACGCTCGAGTGGCTCTTCGCGCGGCCGCGAGAGGAGGAAGAAGAAGAGGAGACACACGCCGAGGACGCGGCGGCCGCGAACGGACACGTGCACGTGCTTGAGTGGCTCGCTGCGAACCATCGCGTGAACGCGACGCTCTTGGCAATCGGTTGCGCGGACGCCGCGAGCCGCGGCCACCTGCACGTCGTCGAGTGGATCGCGACACGCTACCCGGAGAACTGCACATCGGCGGCGCTCGAGGCGGCGGCAGCGGCAGGTCACCTGGCGACCGTCACGCTCGTCCAGGCGACGCTCGCGAGCACGACGCCGTGGGGTCACGTGCAGTTCATCGGCTCGTCCGGGAGCAAAGCCGCGCTGGGCGGCCACCTGGACGTCGTCCAGTTCCTCCTCAAGCACCACCCGCGGTCCTGCGGGGCGATGATGCACGCGGCCGCCGGTTCCGGGAACCTCGCGCTCGTGCAGTGGCTCCACGAGGCGTGCGGCCAGCGCGTGGACGCGCCGAACGTCGTCGACTTCGCCGTGCGCAGTGGCCACCGCAACGTGCTCGAGTACTGCGTCGCGCACGGCGTCGAGGACATCACGTGGCTGCTCGCGAGCGCCGCAGAGGGGGACCGACTCGAGCTCGCACAGCAGATCCACGACATGATCACCGCTGGCCCGCACTCACCGCTCGCAGGATCCGCGCAAGGACTCGAACGCTGGGCGACGCACTCGAGCGCCGGACACCGCATCCCCATGGACTTCGCGGCGAGGAACGGGAACGTGGCAATGCTCCGATGGCTCCACGCGCACGGGTACGGCGAGTGCTCGACGAGAGCGATGGACTGGGCCGCGCTCAAGGGCCATGTCGCCGCGCTCCGGTGGCTCCACGCGCACCGCAGCGAAGGCTGTTCGCTGGATGCGATGGGCTTCGCGGCGTACAACGGGCACCTCGACACCGTGCGGTGGCTCTGGCGGCACCGACCCGAGAGCCGCTCGTGGCGAGCGTTCGACGAGGCTGTGCGCTCCGGGCAGACGCGCGTCGTCGCGTTCCTGCTGCAGGTCGGCGCCGGTGAGTTGGCGAGCGGGGATGACGACCCCTTCTCGCCGTCGGCGCGCCTGGCGATCCGGACGAGTCGTGACGCCGAGCTCATCCATCTGCTCTACGAGCACCGCCCCGACTGGGTCGAGCCCGCCTTCCTGCGCGCCGAAGCCGAGCGAAACGAGCCCGTGCGCCGCTGGCTGCAAGAGATGGCGATGGCTGACGCCTAGAGGACCCATCACAACGATCAGTCGATGCACTCGTGCACTCTGTAACTCTGTTTGGCAGTGACAACCGACGAAGTCGCATCCACGCGCTGCCATCCAGGAGCATCCACCTCCGTCGCCACCTGTGTGTCTAGAACGTGAAGGACGTATTGTCCTGGTCCTGGCGCTTCCGCAGGCGCTCGAAGCGCGCTGTGAGCTCGTCGAAGTCGGGGATGTCGCCTGGCGCTGCTGCTGCCGACGCCGATGGCGCTTCTCTGCTTGCGTGCATGGCTGCTGCGGGAGGTGTCGGCACTGCTGCGTACGGTCCCACGTACGGCGAGCTCTGCTGCGGCTGTGGGGGCGGCGGCTGCGCGTAGTGCTGTTGGTACTGCAGCGTAGCCGGCGGGGATGGCGGCACGGACGGCGCGGAGCTGTACTGGTGGGATCCCACCGGAGGCGGCGGCGGCGGCGGCGCGAAGAGCCGAGAAGATGCGGACGGCGCCGACACGCGGAACGTGCTCGCGTCCAGCGGCTTCTCGGTCGACGCGGCTGCGGCCACGGGACGCGCTCTCGGAGGCGGCGCCTGCATGCACCACGAGTGCGTTTGAGCTCCATAGTGAGTGACGCCAGCACCGTGACGGGAGGAGGAGGGAGTAGTCGTCTCGCACCGTCGTGTAGAGAGCGACATAGTCCGGACCCGAGACGCCGGCGCTCGCGACGCTCATCCCCGTCGGCGCGGGGATCGGCGCGAGCGGGTCCACGACCGCCTGCTCGTCCGGCTCCCACTCGACCTTGAACTGCTTGGCGATCTCCTTCATGTAGTTGACGACCAGGTACGCGCTCGGGGGCTGCAGCAGCGCGAGGGCGAAGAGTGTCAGTGGCGACGCCGGCAGCAGCAGCAGGTGATGACGAACGCACCTGCACGCTCAGCTTCTGGATCACGCGCTCGTTCACGCAGCCGTCGACGTTGCGCGCCGCGGCGGCGGCGAAGTCCTGTCCGTACTTTTTCACGAGCTGCTTCTTCACCTGCAGCAGGCGCACGCGTCAGCCGCCCGCTACTGCACGCGAACCTAACGCTTCGCTAAGCGCGCACCTCGACGAGCTCCGGAATCTCCGTGCGGTTCGCCGCCCAGATGAGCGTGCACACTGCCTCGCGCATGTCGTACGGACACTCGCGCTCGGTCTTGACCAGGTTCTGTCGCACACACACCGTGAGTGAGGCTGACGCACACACACTCTCTCTATCTCTCGCACACACATACGCACTTAAGCACATCACGCACCGCGCGCTCCGCCACCAGCTCGCAGAGAAGCTCGAGGATCTCGTAGCCCTCGACCGTGAAGTCGTCGCGGATGATGCCCTCGACCTGCAAGCACCGTCAGCTCCGTCGCATCGCGTCGCACGTGCGTTGCTGGCGCGGAGCACGCACCCGGATGCGCGCCTTCTCTTCCTTGCCGTCCGCCAGCAGCGTCGCGATCTCGCGGCGCACGGCGACCGCCGCGTTCGCCTTCTTGTTCTTCACGATGCCGATGCGGTGCACCGCCATCTTGAGGTTCGGCTTGAGTTTGTTCACGTTGAAGCCGAACATGGCGCCTACTGCGTGGGAGGACGAGAGAGCGAGAGAGTGGCGAGCGGCGCGAGGTGGTCGCCTCTCGAGCGCGAAGGTCGGAAAATGAGGAGCTGCTCGGCGTTCTCTCTTCGTTCAGGCGTACCCACAACTCCAATATTCGACAGCAGCGATAGAATCCAGCGGACAAATGTCCACTACGGTACTGGCGTATGACACTGCCTCCTCGTTCTTGACGTGCCAATGCTGACCACCGAGGTGTTGGACGTGCTGCGCGAGAGCCCCATCGAGAGCCCTTCGAGGCACGAAGGAACCAAGACTCAAATGCAGAACGCCGAGCGTCGATACATAAGCTGTTTCTCGTGTTCCTTCCTCTTCGCCTCCCTCGAAGCGCGGGCGTCGTCGTCGTCGCGCTCACTACCGGTGGTGGGCGGCGTCGACGATCGCCGCGCTCTCGCACGACGGCGATAGCGGCCAGCGCCACCGCCTCAGTCGCCCCACGACTGCGGCTTCTTGCGGCCCGTGTACGTGCGCCGCGTTGTCGTGCCGGGCTCCGAGACGCTCGAGCTCGCGAGCGTGTCCGGCTGGCTCAGCTCGCTGCCGCGCTCGCCCCGGGTGTCCGTCTTGGACTTGCGCAGGCTCCGGAAGATCCCGAGGTGCGTCTTCGGCTGCTTCTGGGAGCTCGTGAAGCGCCCGAGCGAGTCGTCGCTGTAGCCCGAGTTCGAGTTGCCGCTCGAGCTCGAGCCGCTCAGGCGCGTCGCGCGCTCGGACGTGTGACGCAACTCGCGCTGCCGCAGCAGCTTCTCCGCCGACTCGAAGTACACGACGTCCTCCACGTCGCCATCGTCCGCGCCGTCGCGCCTCCTGCTGCTGCTGCTGCTTATGCTGCTGCTCTCGACGCTTGTAGCGGCGGTCGCGGCCTTGGGCTTGGGCTTGGCTCTCGGACTCGCGCTTGCGCTCGCGCTGCCAGCAGAGGCAACGGCGCGGCGCTTCTCCCAGAGGCGGAAGTAGTACCAGAGCGTGAGCGAGAGGTACGTGAGCCAGATGAACGCCGCCTTGCGCAGCCGCGGACTCGCGTACAGCAGCGCGAGCGCCACGATGAGCACCGAGAGGCTCCCGGCGACCCACGTCGTCATGCGCGCTCGCTCGCCTGTGCTCTCTGCGCTGCTGCTAACTGACTAATGAACTGTCGGACTGACTACTACCGGAGACGGACGAGAGACGCGCTCGCCCCGCGCAGTCGTCACCGTCGTCGTCGCCACCGTCGCCGACCGTGTCGTCACCCGCCGACCGCCAGACAAAGGGGGTTATCGCAGAATGCTGCGATTTCTTCTCGCTCTATTTCGTGATTACGACAAAAGGCGTATTGTGCGAGCGAGCTAAAATCCAGGTAAATCGTGTGCACCACATGGACATACCAATTCGACTTGAAACATACTCAAAGTAAGCGAACACTGGCCAACTTCAACTTGGAAACGATGCGCATGGACGATCAACCAGATCTGCACCAGCACACCACCACCGACGCACCCGCCGCGGACACTGCACCGCTCTATCAGAAGCGATCGGAACACGTCCAACAGCGTAGAGCGCGCCAGCCGTCGCCTCAGTAGCACCATGTACGTCCCGGTCGTCGGCGAACTCAGGTGTCTTCCAGGCGAAGGACGCTCAGCGCTGATAAGCTCGCGTCGACACACCGATACAATGTGATTGCTGGTTGCTGAGCGCTTGAGTGACGAACACGGAGATCTGGACGCTGGTCGCAACCAAGCGCAACAAGGTAGGCATCGGCTTCGAGTCGTCGGGAGAAGTGTGAGGTGAAAGCTGCTACTGTCAATGGAAGCAAGCACGACTGCGCACTTCAGTTGTAAGCCAGTCGCTCTCATAATGTAGCCGTGCCTCGAAGTACTCTCTCTCTCTCTTTCTACTGTCAATCGCATGTTGTCTTCGCCGTTCTTCGCGGTCGTCCCCTTGAACGACTTGATCTTGTTCTCGTGCTCCTTGGCGCGGTTGTCGACCCCTCTCCTCCCAAGGAGCGAACTGCCTCCACATCGCTTGCCTTCCGCTCCTTCTTGCACTCAGCGTCCTCGCGAGCATCGCGATGGTGACCAGGTCAATGTGGGTCTTCGAGAGGTTGAGCACCGTGCGCTTGAACGGCCTCGTGCCACGAGTCACGACTCACGACTGCCAGCCGCTGCTGCTCTGCTTCAGTTCCTGCGGTGCTTTCTATCTCGGCTCGAACTGGCGCGCGGCGTCGGAACGTGTCTTCGCAGCACTCAGCAGTCGGCAATGGCCGCCCCGATCCATCTCGCATGCCTGCATCAGCTCTTGCTTCTAGCACCACACTCGGCGAACTTCATGCGATCTAGAGATCAACTCCGCCAGATCGGAGAGCTTGTCTGGGGCCACCGATCCACGAAACCTGAACCACACCTGTTGCTCGTGATGGTGCTGCTCTCCGTGTCCGAGTCGCAGTTCGAGGCGGATAACTCCAAGTCTGAGTCCGAGTGGTTGAGACCGCTTTGAAGACACCGACCTCGACGGCGGTGTCGCCAGCGTCGGCATTGGTGGCAGCGGCGGCTCCACCTGAGTACTTGTCGCTGATCCCGCCGCCGTCGACCTCGCCTTGCACTGCGCCGTCGGCTGCTCGGTCGACGACACAACTGATATCCAAGGTGGCGACGAAGCCACTGGTGAAGGGCGAGAGTGTCGCTGAGAGCGTCACCGAGGCAGCAGCTCCACCACAAGCAGAAAGAGCACGAGGCGTGGACGAACGAGTGCAAGAAGACGGAGGAGGCAGACGCTGGAACCGTTGCAGATGCAGTTCGCTCCTCGAGAGGTCGACGAGCTCGTCACGGAGCACGAGCTCAAGATCAATGCGCTCGAGGCGACGGTCGCGAAGACCGACGAGAGAGACGAGAAGACGCACGAGCTGCTGCTGCTGCTGCTGCACGCGGTTGGTTGGTTGGTCGCGCGTCTCGGCCTGGATGTGTACGAGCGTGTGTCCATTGTTCCTTCGAGTATACTACATGCAGTAGTAGTACGAGCAGTAGACGGCGGCGGAGTGAGAGAACGAGAAGAGATCCACGACTCATGGCTTCATAGAGAGAGCGACTGTCTTACCACTGAAACGAACGTCGTGCTTGCTTCCATCTTGTGTCTATGTGCCTCCGTTGCTATCGACAGTCGTAGCGGCGCCATCACTACCAGCAGCTGCGACCTCATCTCCTGATGCCTCGCTGACTCGGCTCTTCTTGCCGATTCGCTCCTGCACCTCCGGCATCGCCAGCTCGCGCTGCTTCACGCGCTTCGGCACCCATGACTCCTTCCACCCGAGCTTCTCGCGCCGCAGGTCGTCCAGGAGAGCGATGTCGTCGCTGTTCGCCACCCAGTGCTCCGACTGCCCCGCGAGCGTTGGATTGTTCACGATCTGCGGGTACCACTGCGCGCGGATCTCCGTCTTCTCCTCGTCCGTAAGATCGCCGCGGATCGCCGGGAACCAGTCGAAGAGGCGCTGTAGCACGAGCGCCGTCGCCACCGACAAGTTCAGACTCTCGGTGAACCCGAAGATCGGGAAGTACACGCGCTTGTCGGCGGCGCTGAGCATCTCGGCGCTCACACCGTCGGTCTCCCGCCCAATCACCACCGCGAGCTTTGCCGGCAGCTCCTCCGGTTTCGCGTCGGCAGTCAGCGGCAGCGCCTGCGGCGACAGGTCCGTGGCCCAGATCGCGCGGCCATCAGCGCGCAGCGCCGTGATGCAGTCATAGATGCTCGTGAACTCGCGGATGCTGAGCCAGACGGAGCAATTCTTCGTGATCTTCTTCGTGCCGCCAGACTTGTGCTTCTTCACCTGGCGCTCGTTCGCGTTCACCAGCCACACGTGTTGAATGCCGAGCGCTGTCGGAGAAGGGTGAGGCGCCAGCACAGCACTGCAGACAGAGCACTGTTGATGCATATCTGCGCACCTTCAGCGGTCCGCAGCACCGCCTGGTGGTTGTGCGAGTCCATGCATTGTTCCAGCACCAGTACGATGCGGCCTGCGTGGCAGCCATCACCCAGTCAGCGAGTGGATGCCTGCACCGAGCGTGCGAGTGAGTCGAATGGTAGCACACCAGTGCGATGGTGGAGCACCGTCTCCGCTCGTCGGAGGCGCTCTGGAGCACTCGTGGGCTGCTCTGCGCTCGACTGAGGCGCCGCTGCTGCTGGCAGTGAACCGTGTGTGAGGATACCACAGAGTGCTACACTCGGCGTCTCGAGCTCTGCGTCCTCGCGCGCGCATCCGATGCACACATGCACGCACCGTCGCCGCCGCCACCGCCACCGCCGTCATCTCGGACAACCTGCTCGTCCATTGTATTTGTGTGGTGCCCACGAAGTGACCCTTTAACCCTCAATGGACTACATTAACCGTATAGCAAGAATCACCAACTCGACGTATGTTCAACGAAAATGGAGAGGTCGTGTGGAACCTCTGGAACCTCTGTGACTGCAGAGTTGCGGCAACGACAGACGCTGGACGCGCGCGTGACCTTGACTGCTTGCCATGGCCACCTCAACGCGTACATGTTTGCCGCAAGTGATTTTTCGTGCTCGATTCTTTCATGAAGTGACTCATAAATAATCACTTGATTCTCTCAGTTGCACTTCGAGCACAGTCGAAGCCGCGAATCGGACTCTGAGGTTCTTGTTGCACTGCAGGCATAAAACCTACTTCCAACTTGCTCTGGACACGCTAATGCCCTCCCCTTCCGCAAGAGCGAGCGCGCGAACCACTTTCCTGCGTCGTGCAGTCGAGCATAGCAGGAGCGCGCAACAGTCGGCAGCAGTCGACAGCAGAGCAGTCGGGTCTGGCAGATTGTGAAGGGTTGTGCTATGTGGTAAGCGACACCGCCGCACGGACCCGGTGTGCGCGGTTGGTGTGTGAGGGAATCTGAGGCGGAGACGCTGAGCCACTGAGTGGCAAGAAACCTTCAGCCGTGCGTGTTAGCAACGCGAGCGAGGATGACCACTGGCATACGACGCGAGGGATGCCGCGAAGGAGCAGCCAGCAAGCGTGCAGCATCACTGAAAGACGTTCCTTTGCTGCCGTCGGCGCAACCGGGCGTGCCACGCATGCGAAACGGCGAGCTTCCTTTCACCTCGAGGTGTCGATCCCCAGACTTGGCTTGGTTCCTCCTTGCCGACACGATCGCTGGCTGCTTGCACTCTACACGCGCGGCGGTGGTAGCGACAGTCCTATCCGTGCAGTGTGTGCATGCCCTCAACAGGTAGCGAGCGAGCAAGCTTCCTGATCCCGAGCGCGGGGTCATGAAGCGGAATTAAAAATACCACAGCGTTCGATTCAACCACTTGACACTTGCGGCGGCGCCAGATGCGCATGTCGTCGTCGTCGACACCCGTGCGCAGCGCTGCGCCGGCGGCGAAAGCGCGGCGGCCGAGCGACGGACCCACCGCCGCGAGTGGCGTCGCCCGCGGCCACAGCCAGGCGTCGCCACGCGTGCGCATGATGCTCAAGGAGGACGAAACGCGACCCGCGGCGAGCAAGGCGGCGGCGGCGCTAGAGACTGCAACTGCAGCTGCAGCTGCGGGTACAGGCGCGCCAGTAACCACGGCGAGAGCGCAGGAGCTGCGTGAGGACAGCAGCAATGACGCCGGTAACAAAACCTTCCTGACCGCGCTTGTGGCGGCGCAGCACGTGGTACACAGCGAGGCAAAGCGCGTGGGACGCGCTGTCCCCGTCGATGTCCTCCGACCGCCGTCGCCACTCGAGCCCCTGGACGAAGACACATACGGGGCCAATACACCAGCAACAAGCTCCGCCGAGCCGTTGGCTAAGAACTACATGGGCGACGACGCGATGCGCAAGTTCTGGAGCATGTTCCATCGCCACGACGCCGTCAGCAACAACGCGTCGACATCGCGGCGCGAGGCGGCGGCAGCGGACGCGAAGGACGTGGTGTCGCACACGTCACCACGCCCCAAGTCCGCGCGCTCAACGTACCTCTCGGTCGTGCGCAAGCTGCAGCTGTCCCCAGAGCCGCTCGGGATCGTGCGGCGCCGCGTGCTCGAGAAAGGGGCGTCGTCGTCGGCGTCGTCGTCGGCATCGGCGAGCTCCGCGTGCTCGAGCGGGAGCACCGCGCAGGAGATCAATTTGAACTGCTACCGCATGGGCGACGCGTACGCCTCGGCGTTCTGCGAGAGCTTCGCGCTCGTCCCGGGCGTCGAGTCGCTCAACCTAGCGCACAACCGGATCGGCGACGACGTTGCCGCGCAGATCATCACACACGCAGCGAACGCGGCGCCATCGTCGTCGCCGTCGATCCAGCACCTCAACCTGGCGCACAACAGGCTCTCGACAGTGTCGGCGAAGGCGCTTTCAGGTCTTCTACTACAGTCCAAGAGCCTCACGGCGCTCAACCTCTCTCACACGCAGCTGCGCGACCGCGAGGTCCTCACGCTGTGCGAGGCGCTGCAGAAGAACCAGACGCTCACGCGCCTGCACCTGTCGGAGAACAAGTTCGGCGCCGCCGGCGCGCTGGCGATCGCCAAGGTGCTCGAGGAGAATGCGCGCATCGAGGAGGTGTATCTCGCGTGGAACCAGATCCGCGGCCTCGGCGCGCTCAAGATCGTGGAGGCGCTCAAGTTTCATGGCTCGCTGCGCGTCGTGGACCTGTCGTGGAACTCGCTCGACTCGCCCGAGCTGCTGCAGCCGCGCGCCGTGGTCACCGCGCTCGCCGACTCGCTCGCGAACAACAAGGTGCTGGCGCACCTCGACCTCTCGAACAACCACCTCGACATGGACGACTGCACGCTGCTCGCCAAGCACCTCGAGAGCAACCAGACGCTCATCGGCCTTCACATGAGCGGCAACTGCGGCGTCGTCGACTCGCGCGGCTTCCTCATCCCCAAGCAGACCACCTCGAAGCTGCTCGACCAACACAAGATGTACTCGATCGCCGTGTTCGAGGAGACCCACAGTGAGAGCGGCAGCGGCTCGTTCCCGCCGCACCTGGCGCCGCTCGTGGACAAGTTCTGCTGGTACTGCGGCCAGTGGTCCGAGTACCGCTTCGCGTGGCAGCCAACGCGCGAGAGCGGTCCGTTCGCGGCGACCGACCGCTTCGAGGTGACGCCGAGCATGGGCGTGCGGCTGCACCTCGGGCACGACGACTGGCGGGGTGTCGACATGGAGAAGCGCGAGGACGGCTCCTTCAGCGCGTACGCGATCCTGCCGCCGGGCAAGACCGAGTACTTCTTCACGGTCTTCTCCAGGCAAGACGAGAGCCGCGTGAGCCACCACTACATCCACGAGAAGCGCCACTCACGCCTCGTGCACCGCCTCGGCTCCGGTGACGAGCACGATCCGGTCTTCGGTGACCTCCGGTTCGTCAACGTGGTGCGCATGGCGCGGCGTGAGGGCCGAGATCCGTGCAACTCGCTCGTGCCGCGCTCCACGGGCCGCAGCAATGAGCGCGCCGCGCGCTGGGACATCAACAAGAGTGTGTTCGCGCGCCGCCGCCGCGAGAGCGTCTGCCGCAGCTTCGTCGACACGGACTCGTTCGTGGCGAAGGCATGTGCCGCCGACTGGCGACAGTGCAAGGTGGACCGCTTCATCAAAGACCCGGCGCGCCGCAAGGAGGTCGAGGCGTGCGTGACGCGCCACTTCCGCGTCACGAGCAACGCGTACCGGCGCTACTGCGGTCACAACGTGCTCACGAGCCTCGCGGGTGTCTCCGGGTGCTCGGCAAGCGCCGCGAACCAGCTCCAGAACGACGTCATCTCGGTTCCCTGGAGCGGCTACATCGAGTTCCTCACCGAGTGCCGCATCCTGGATGAGAGCTCGGACCACTGCAAGTACGCCGACATGGAGAACGTCTTCGTAGCTGCGAACCTGGAGCTGACGCAGGAGGCGAAGGAGAAGGACAACCCGGACCGCAGCCTCACGCGATTCGAGTTCCTCGAGTGTGTCATCCGCATCTCGCTCAACAAGTACCTGCGCAGTGCGTTCGCTCTCAGTAACGCTGTCGTGTTCATGGCCAGCGTGATCGTGAGCTCACGCCGCCTCCCTGTTCTGCGCTGTGATCCGCAGCGAACGTGTGCGACACACCCGCGAAAGCCGTCGAGAAGCTCATCGTGGAGCACCTCTCGCCCGTGTGCAAGGACGACCCGAACGACTTCCGCACTAAGTTCCTCTACACGGAGGAAGTGAGCGATATCTTCTCGGAGCACATCGTGCTGGTGAGTAACGGAGCTCCGCTGCCGGTCGAGTGTCGCGCTCACCGCCATGCGTGTGCTTGTGCTTGCGCGTATGCGAGCAGCTCCAGGAGATCTTCAACTCCAACATGGGCAGGTACTGCAAGCCGGGCGAGAAGAAGGGTATGCAGCTCGCCGAGTTCCTGCAGATCATGTGCGTTGCCGAGCTTGCGTCGCCTCTCGTGCAGACTGCTGTCGACTGCTGACTTGCCACCACCATACACACACGTACACACACGTACATGCGCGAACAGGGAGAGGTACCAGATCTACAACGAGCAGTTCCGCGTGCGCGACGTGAAGGAGCCGTTCCTCTCGTGCAAGCTCGTGGTGCTGGACGAGATGGCGACCGCAGGCCACAAGAAGCTCTACATGACCGACTTCATGGAGCTGCTGCTGCGCGTGGGCGTGTTGCGGTACCCGCCGCGCGCGCTCGCGGCCGCAGACGTGGCCAAGAGCCTGCAGACGCTCTTCTTGAACCACTTTTGCCGCCACGAGGACTTCCTCGAGCAGTTCCGCGACGCCGTCGAGCAGGCGGTGGCGCACGATCGTGCGGACGCGTTCGTGACCGTTCTCAGTGGCAGCGCACAGAAGAAGAAGCCGCCGCCACCGCTGCTGCTCTCGACGGGCGAAGGCAGCGGTAGCGGCGGGCGGAGGCGCGGCGTAGCTCCGAGTCGCCCGGCGACTGCGGGCGAGCGCGACGACGGGGAAACAGAGGCGGTTCGCGGGGACGATCGCGTCGGCGATGACGTAGGAGACGAAGGTG
>JAASFS010000536.1:0-16066 GCA_023333865.1 Globisporangium perplexum | reverse complement strand
GCTTCTCGTCCCATGCCTCGAGCGAGATCTCCGAGAGCCACTCCGTGAACGAATCGGTTGCATCCGATCCGATGCCCCCAACATCGGTCACGAGATCACTCGCATCACACTGGGTGCTCTCGACCGCGGCAACGCGAACAGCATGAACAGCACAGACTCCATCGACGCGGATAGCGTCCGTTGCACTCGAACCCCCACTGCAATCTCCTGTTGCTGCAGCAGCAGTGTTGTCGCTCGTCTTGTCGTCTCTGGCGCCAAGATCGATAGCCCGATATGACGTGCTCCACGACCGTGCCTTCTGTTGTCTCTGTCGCTTCGAGGCTGGTGATTTCGCGAATCGGCATTGCCGCTTCGAGGCCAGCGTCGAGTGCCACAGGTTCTTGGCGGCGTTGTCGGTTCTTCCCGGGAGTTCCTCGGTGATCTTGGCCCATCGATTGCCGTACATGGCTTGTCTTCGGCGGAGCACCTCGATCTCGCGCGGCGTCCACGGGGCCTTGTTGATCGCGGGGTTGAGCTGGTGATGCCATCTGATGGTCATGAGGAGCCGCGCGACGGTGAAGAGGGGAGGCGGAGCCGATGCGAAGACAGAGCCAAGAAGCAGCCCGGCACAACCACACACACGAGTGAAACATGATCCAAGACTCGTGTCAGACAATGCCACATCAGTTCGAGACAACACAGGGTGAGCAGCCAGTAGCCTCAGTCAGCCGCGCTTCCGGTCAACACTCTCACCCACCTCTCGCGACACTGCTTGCTCGTGCGTCCGCTGACGTGCGATGCGATGACGTTCCACTGGCGAGCGCCATATCTCCCCACGAGTTCCTCGACAAGCCGGTCTTCGACAGGGAGCCACGGTCGCTTGACGTCGTCGTCATCAAGGCTCTGGAGCACTCGCCAGCGCTGACAGCACTCTGCTGGTGTCCGGGGTTTGACGAAACCAGCGACGATCTTCCAGTGCCTTGGGGCACGCAATGTCGTTCTTTAGTTCATGTCCTCGCTTGCATTCCAGCAACGGCGCAATCCCAAGCCAGACACCATTCTTGTGTTGTTGTGGTGAGCAGCAAAGCGCGGTCGAAGTGTGTGTCGGTGCGTTGCGAGCGACGGTAAAGGAGCGGCGTCCTGCTTCACCTGCTTGGTGTTTACCGGCGTCCTTCGATTTGCTCGTGATCTTCGAGTCTGCCTCTGCGCAACGAGTGGCATTTCCAGCTGGCGCAAAGCAAAGTGAGTCATAGAGGATTGTAACCCTGCGGTATGTAAAAACCGCAGTATTATACGGCGCATACGTTCGATTTATAAAACAAATTACCTCTCGTAAATGCTTGGCCCGCTCAAGAAAGCTGTATTTCGTATCGTTACGTATAATTAGATGTAGCAGTTTGATCCTCTCTCGTTGTTTACTGGCGCCAGATGGTGCGTGATAATCAACAATTCAGCCGAACAGCCGATTCTCGAGAGATACCCCGAAAAACGTCACTATCGAGCGTACTCTGAACGTGCTGACTCCTCGATCTTGCACCTCCTCTTCGGTGCACCATGGCCGCTTACGCTCCTACGAGCGCCGTCGTCGCCGCTCCTACCATCCGTCACAGTCGTCTCATTCCCTAACTGACCGCGCGCCGCCCAAGTGACTCTTTCTCTCGCACTCTCTCGTCCGTCGTCATGGTGCTCCGCTCGCTGATCCGCAACGCCGCGGCGATCGCGCTGCTCGTCGCCGTCGCCTCCACGAGCAACGCGACGCCCGCCGCCGCCGCCGAGCGCCACGTCGCCTCCGCCAGCGGCGCGGCGCGCCACCTCAAGGTGAACGCAACGGCGCACGCTCACGGGAAGATCCGCGTCAAGAAGACCACGAAGCGCAAGCTCAAGAAGAGCGGCTGCGTCGTCACCCCCGGCGCCAACAACAGCAACGGCAACAACAACAGCGGCGGCGACGACGATGACGACACAGGCAACGACGCGGCCCAGCAGCCGATCACGCCCAAGCCCAAGACGCCGGCGCCGTCCTCCAAGACGCCGCAGCCCACGAAGGGCGTGACGCCGGCGAGCTCTCCCGCCGCGGCCACGCCGGCGGCCACGCCCGCGCCGGTCGCTGACGACGAAGACGACGACGAGGACGACACGCCGGTGACGACGGCTCCAGTCGCTGACGACGAGGACGACGAGGCGCCGGCGACCACCGCGCCATCGTCGTCGGCCACCCCCAAGCCCGCCGCTGGCTCGCCGACACCCGCGTCCGCGACGCCGTCCGCGGCGACCACCAAGCCCGCGACGGGCGACGGCAAGCTCTGCGCGGTGCCCAAGCTCACGGTATCGGAGATCGACGTCGGCGCGACCGTGATCGCGAGCGAGGACGAGGTCGCGCTCAAGGTGCTCGCGATCTCGGCCAAGCCCGGCGGCGGCTCGTACATCGCGTTCCACACGAGCGGCAGCAAGGTGCAGGTCATGGAGCTCGACGCCAGCGACAAGGTCGTGTCCGGCTCCACGGTCGCGGTCAACGTCGTGGACTTCGCCGACATCCACGCGGACGCCAAGGGCTTCGTGATCCTCGGCACGCGCGCGGCGCAGGGCGGCGGCACGCTCAACTGCGGCAATCCGTCGAACCTGTGCGGTACGGCGCCGAGCCCGGCGGTGCCGTGCTACGACATGTACCTGCTGCGCTTCGAGGGCGGCAAGGAGACGTGGGCCACGAAGCTCACGACGTCGAGCGCGGCGCTGCCGCCGTACTCGACCGGCAAGACCGGCGCGGACGTGTACATGATCTGGTGGTACGCGCATCACGGCCGCATCGCGTACGACGGCACGAACTGGGCGTCGTACTTCGGCGTGGCCATCTCGACGTCCGAGGGCGGGTGCATCAACATCCACCAGGGCGACCGCATGCAGGTGGTCGGACCCTCCGGTGCCATTGTCAAGGCGCAGTCGGCGTTCGCGCTCGGCTGCTCGCACTCGGGCTACGAGCGCATCACGTACGACGCGCGCTCGAAGGAGTTCGCCATGATCTGCAAGACGGACAACAACAACCGCATCAAGTTCCCCAACTCGGACGCGACGATCTACCCGGTCGACCTCGCGGCCTCGAACCTCGGCGACATCGTCGCAAGCGCGAGCACGGGCTACTGGATGACCGTGAGCAACGGCAACGGGAACAACGCCAAGACGCACCTCATGCATTTCGAGAAGAACAAGGCGCAGGACAAGGACATCGTGCTCGGCGGCGCCGCGACGAACGAGCGTGCGTGCCACCTCGCGAGCATCGGCACCGGCGGGCTGCTCGCGGTCTGGGAGGGCTCGAGCGCAGGCGGTGACTTCTCCGAGAACGGCGCGCGCACCATGTACGTGCAGGTGCGCGACGCCAAGGACGGCGCGCAGGTGAGCGAGGCCATCAAGGTGGACGCGAGCATCAAGGGGAACCGGTACCAGGCGTTCCGCGAGTTCCCGGACGGCAGCGTCGCGTACCTTTCCAAGGGCTCGGCGGCCACGAAGATCAAGGTGCTGCGCATCACGCCGTGCTGAGCGGCGGAGTCTCTCGACGTTCCGTGTGCGCGTGTGTGTGTAGGAACTAGTGCAATGTACGCGTTCGTTCCCCTTAGCGTCGCTCAAAACTGCTCGCCGGTGTCTTCGTCTCGTACTGCCCCGCGTCCTCCGTCTCGATCTCCGCCCGCCGCTTTCTCGCCCGATGCTGACGGCGTCGCTGGGTCGTGGGTGACGAAGCCGACGTTCGCGGAGAACGTTGAGAAGCGGAGTCCCAGCTCGCTCCACGCCGCGCGGTCGCTCGCGCCTGCAGGATCGCCGTCGAACTTCCGCGCGCCGTCTCGGTACACTTCGCTGCGCTCGTCGGTTTCCTGACTCGCGCGATCGCCGCCGCGACCGATCTCCTCTGCCGACGCTGTCAGGAGGACACCCGCACTTGCGCTCAGACGCTCGCCGCCGCCGCAGCTGAAGCTGAGCACCTTCTCGCACCTCGCGGGCGGAGGGAAGCTGACCGACCTCGTGGTGACGCGCGCGTCGTCGGTGCCTGCGACGAGCATCTCCACGACGGCAGCCGTGAAGTCGGACGCCGCCAGCGCGCTCGCGCCTCGGATCTCGTGCGGGTCGTCGTCTCCGTACGGATCTGTCGGCCGAGAGCTCGCGAACTGCCGGTGGAACGGCGTCGCGTGTGCGAGCGGGATGACGATCGGGAGCTTGAGCAGTTGACTCAGGCTGTTGCCGCGTCCGAGGTGGAGCGGGTGCAGCGTCAGCGCTGGCCGCACAAGGCCGGTGGTGGCTGCCATCAGCCGGGTCGGCGAGCCCGACGGGCGAGACGGGTGTCCACTCGCGCCGCCGGACGCGTACTGGTGCCTGCGCGACTTGTCCTTGTTGAACTTCATCACATGCGCCATGAGGAAGACCTTGTGCTCCTTGCTCGACAGCGTCTGGCGCGACTTGGCGTACGCCACGTAGAACACCGAGAGCACGACGATGATGGCGAAGAACACGGAGATCTCGACGCCGTCGTTCTCCTGGAAGAACGCGATGGACAACAGCCCCAGCAGCCACACGAGCAGCGAGTACAGCGCGCCGTAGATGCCGAACGGGCTGCGGAACGCGCTGCTCCTGATGTTCGGGTAGTTCTTCTTGAGCGCAATGTACCCGACGCACTGCGCGGCGTACCCGAGGAACGCCATCGTGATGCACGTGTTGAAGATGTACCGGTCCGTGATCGCCGGCGTGTAGTGCATGAAGACGCTCACGAAGTAGCTCAGCACCGACCCGGAGGCGACCGCGAGGTACGGCGTGCCGTACTTGGGGTGTGGCCGCGCGAGCACCGGCGGGAGCAGCTTCGACGTCGCCATCGCCGCGATGAGCTTCCCGTAGCCCCACATGAAGCCGAAGGTCGTCGCGTACATGGCCGGGATCGAGAAGAGCGTCGCGGTCTCCACAGAGATGTCGAAGAGGAGCTGGTAGCCGTTGTCGAACGGCGCGAGCAGCTTCGCGATGTGGTTGACGCCCGGCGGCGGTAGCGACACCGTCACGAACAGCACGACGATGCCAGAGACGAAGAGCGACACGATGCACGACACCTGCGCGAACGGGATGGCGGTTTTGGGCTCGAGCACGTCGTCGCTCGCGAGACTCAGCGCCTCGACGCCGACGAAGAACCAGCACGAGAGCGGCAGCGAACGCATGAAGCCGGCGGCGCCGTCCACGAAGCGCAAGTCCGGATCGATGTCCGCATTCGCGGCGAAGTCGGCGTGCGGGAACGAGCCGACGCAGTATAGCAGCACGAAGAAGAGCGAGATGACGCCGATGACGACGTTCCAGCGCCAGAAGACGTAGTCGCCGCGGATGTGGACGGAGAGCGCGCTCGTGTAGATGAGCATCCACACGAGCGGCTCGTAGCCGGCGATCGCCGGCACGCTCTCCACGAGCATGCGCGCCAGCGCGATCACGGACGTCCCGACGTACACGATGTACTCGAGCGCCTCGGCGCAGCCGACGATGAAGCCGGCGTAGAACCCGAGCGTGCACCGCGAGAGCCCGTAGGCGCCGCCCGCGAACGGCAGCGCGCCAGTGATCTCGGACGTGCAGCAGCAGAGCGTGATGTAGGCGAAGCCGACGACGCCGTAGATGAGCAGGAAGGAGTAGAGGCCGCCGCGCAGCCCGTCGTTCCAGCTGAAGTACTGGCCGCCGAGCCCGATGGAGAGCCCGAGGATCCAGATGTCCCATCGCCCGGGACGGTACGTGTGTGGCGCGGCGGGGCCGTTGACAGTCTCGGCCGTAAGCGAGGACAGCGGCGGCGGCGGCGACGTCACGACGCTTGCCTGCGTCGGACCTGCGCGAGGCATTGGCGCGGCCGCCTCGACGTGCACTTTGATCAGTCGCGCGCGTGGGTTGCAAATGAGGAGGCTGCTCCACATGCAGGGGGAGCGCGCGAGTGTGTGTGTGCGCGCGTCGCAGCAGCGGGGTGAGCGAGTACACGCAGCGAGGCAGCAAGCAGCAGCGTGATGCAGGCAGCAGGAGTCGAACGAAGGCGGCGTGTGGAACGTGCGAGGCTGGTGGAATGCGTGGAGATACATTTGACGCTTGAAGTGTCAAATCGTAAAAACGTTTCGTAACAAGGATTTGACTTTGTAATTACGAAAGAACGAGCTATTCCTTTGATTATGTAAATGTATTGGTACGTTCTGAGTATTCGTAGTAGTATTGATACCAAATTCTTTAATTATGATTTCTTTAGTGACGATACAGGTAATTTGGATCACTTCGAGGCTTTGTTTGCAAACTGTTTTGTGGCAGTCAGTCACCAAAGAAAAGAAGGGTCGCTCGCTCGAAAAGCAAGAAGCAAGAAGCAGGAAGCAGGAAGCAGGAAGCATGGACGACGTCGGGCTCGACCGCAAACTCGTGATCGTCGGCGCCACGGACGTCGGCAAGACGTCCATCACCATGCGCTACTGCCATGGGAGCTTCTCCACGCCCACGTCCGCCACGATCGGCGCCTCGTTCCTGCAGAAGCGGATCATCGTGGGCGGCGACGACGCCTCCGGCCGCGCGCGCCGGAAGATGACACTGCAGATCTGGGACACCGCCGGCCAGGAGCGCTTCCGCTCCATGGCGCCCATGTACTACCGCAACGCCAAGGCCGCGATTCTCGTCTTCGACCTGCTCAACGAGGCCACGTTCGAGAAGATCAAGGAGTGGCTGCAGGGTGCGTGCGTGCGTGCGTGCGTGTGGTACTGGGGCTCGCGCTGTGAACTGACAGCGCCGTTCGCTGCGCGCGTGTGCGCTGGTGGCGCCGACAGACCTGCGGCATCACGTGGCCGACGACATCGGTGCGTCCGCGAGTGCTCGCTGGCTGCGCGGGTGGGTGCGTGTGTGCGGCGGTCGCTGAGCTGAGTCGCTCCGCCTGTTGCCCGCAGTGCTGGCAGTGGTGGGGAACAAGTGCGACTGCCCGTCGACGTTCGACTTCTCCAAGGCGCAGCAGTTCGCGAAGGAGATCGGCGCGCTGGTGTTCCGCACGAGCGCGAAGACGGGCGACGGCGTGCAGAACCTCTTCGAGAGCGTCGCGGTGCAGCTGCTGAAGCGCCACGAGGAGGAGGAGCGGCTGCGCGGCCGCGAGAACTCGTCGCTCGAGGGCTCGCAGGCGTCGTTCGGGCGGCGAGACGACGTGCTGTACCTGGCGGAGAACGCGCGGCGCGACAAGGGCGGGCGCGGCGGCTGCTGCTAGAGCGGCGGGCGGGCGAGGAAGCCGCAGGCGGGCGGCGCGCGAGAGAGCGCAGGGCGGGGGGAGGAGCGTGGGTGTCAGTAGTCAGCATGTATCAAGCAGTTCTCTCGGGTTCGCACGCGTATACTTTGTTCCAGTCACGAGTCCTCGCGTTCATTCAACCGCCAGCGCTCCTCGAAGCCCAGCAGCCTCCTCCTCGAGGTCGCGGCGGCGGCGGCGGCGGCTGAGACGCGGCGACGCGGACGCCGAGAGACGCGCCGCAGCGGCAGCCGCCGCTCGCCTTCGGCCGCGCGCTCACTCGCTCGCTCAGCCCGCGTCTCGGCGCTTAGTTGCCGTTCACTAGCAGCGAGTTGATCTTGTCGATCTTGGTGGAGAGCGACAGGTCGATGAAGTAGTTGCCGATCTGCACCTTGAGCCCGCCGAGGATCTCCGGGTCCACGACCGCCTCCAGCAGCAGCGTCTCGCCCTTGCCGATGCGCGCGCCGAGCGCCTTCTTCACCTGGTCCAGCTGCGCCTTCGAGAGCGGGTCCGCCGACGTCACCTTCGCCTGCACCTCGCCGCGGTACGCGCCCATGAGCTGCTTGTACGACGCGATGACGCCGACCGCGTCCGGCAGGCGGCCGTTCTCCGCCAGCACCTCGAAGAGACCGGCCACCGGCTTGGAGAACTTGCCCTGCTCCATGACCTTGGAGATGTCCTCCTTCTTGGACGCGCGCGCGATCGTCGGGTCCTTGAGGAACGACGCGAAGTTCGGCTCCTTGGCGATCGTCGCCTCGATGCTCAGCAGCTCCTTCTCCACGGCGTCGAGCACGTTCTGCTTGGCCGCCACACTGTACAGCGCGTTCGCGTAGCGCGCGTGCAGGCCGAACAGCTGCAGCTTCGGCTGCGTCATCTGGCCGAAGCCGCCGATCTCCGCGACCTCCTTCGGGGTGCCGGCGGCCGCCGCGGCAGCGAACTGGCGCGCAGACACCTGCGGCGCCGCCTTGCAGGCGTTCTTGGCGACCGAAGCGAGCATCTGCCGATGGACGACAGGAGCGAGATGCGTGAGAACTCCGTGCCTCGCTTGCTTGTTGCGCGCAGTACGTCCGCCTCGCATAGAGAGGGAGAGAGGAGCAGACCAGCGAGACACAGGCACACACACACACACACGCGTACGCGCCGCACCTTGTTCTTCTCGGGAGTGTCTCTGAGCGAATGCCAGCGCGTGCCACACGAAGAGGGGGGAGGAACCAAAAGCGCCGAGCGCCACACATCACATTTCACTTTTTTTGAGTATGCAAATGTCGAATGCGATCAGTATTGAAAATGTGCAAACTATGGACATGCAAAGGCTATATACAGAATAGTTGGACAGTGTGGTCCACAGTGAACAATCAGCATAAAAAGGTAAAACAACCTACTCTATTGAATTTACCGCTAAATACAAAGGCGAAATATCCTATTCAATTCCTTTCCGCCTTTTCACAGGAACATAGCCTGATGGCAGCGGCGCAGGCGTGTGCAGCTTCACCAGCATGCGCGTCGGTGGCGTGTGCGACCCCGGCTCTGCCGCCGGTGACGCTGGCACCGGCCACGCCGCACCGTCCAGCGTGAGCGCACTGCTGTCTTTCCTCTCACGCGCCTCGCCGTCGCCCCCGGGAGGCAGCGTCACCGCCACGCTCCACTTGTCCAGGAAGCGGTTGTACGTGTCCGCGCGCGCGCGCAGCGCCAGCTCCTCGTGCGTCGGCGCCTCACGTAGCTGCTCGCGCACCACCGCGTCGAACAGCGCGAAGAGCGTGTCGCCCGCCGTGGCGTCCAGCGCGCCGTCGCCCTCGAGCTTCTGCAGCACGTCGGCGAGCGCGCGGCCGAGCAGCGACTGCCTGTACTCGTCCATTCCGGCTTCCGCTCCTCGAATCGAACTCTAGTCACTCTTTCAAGAATGCAATAAAGAGTGACAGCTCACCCTTCCCACCACCAATGGCCGCACTCGCACACACAAGCTCGGGCTCAGCCGCGAGGAGGACACCATGGCGATCCGCGAGGAGCACGACTTCCTGAGCGAGAGCGAGCGCGCCTTTCTCTTGGACTCCGTGCTGCGCCGACCGCATGTGCGCGCTGACGGCCGCGAGCTCATGCAGCAGCGCAAGGTGCGTCCTCTGCGTCGGTGCGAGAGCGACGGTCGCAGGTGCCGACATGCTGACGCGCATCGCTCGTGCAGATCCGCGTGCAGTTCCGGCGGACGGAGACGCAGGCGCAGGCGGAGGTGCAGCTCGGCCGCACGCGGTACGTGGATCTGCCGCTCGCCGATGCGCTGCGCGTCGTCCGCTGACTGACCGGCGCTGCCGCCCGTGCTCCGCGCAGCGTGATCGCGAACGTGCACGGCGAGATCGTGCCGCCGTTCCCGGACCGACCGACCGAGGGCTTCCTGCACTTCAGCGTGGAGCTCTCGCCCATGGCGTCGCAGAGCTTCGAGGCGGGCCGGCCGTCGCCCATGGCCGTCGAGCTCGCGCGCATCGTGGACCGCGGCATCCGCGAGTGCCGCGCGCTGGACACGGAGGCGCTGGCGATCGTCGCGGGCGAGAAGGTCTGGGCCATCACGTGCACCGTGCACGTCGTGGACCACGGCGGCAACCTCGTGGACTGCGTGTCGCTCGCGGCCATCGCGGCGCTGATGCACTACCGCCGCCCCGAGGTCTCGGTGCAGGGCAACGCCACCGTCGTGTACAACATCGACGAGCACGCGGCCGTGCCGCTGAGCCTGCACCACATCCCGATCTCCATCTCCTTCTGCGTCGTCGAGAGCCGCGAGCAGAGCGGCGGCAGCGGCGGCGGTGAGCCCGTGATCTTCATGGACCCGACCGACCGCGAGGAGCGCATCACGGACGCCACCATGACGTTCACGTTCAACTCGTTCCGCGAGCTCTGCGCCGTGCACAAGATCGGCGGCGCCGCGGTCGCTACCGCGGACGTGCTGCGCTGTGCCAACGTCGCGGCGGCGCGCGTGAGCGAGCTCACGGAGCTGCTCCAGGACGAGGCGGCCAAGGCGGACAAGGAGGCGACCGACCGCCGCCGCGCGTTCCTGCGCGGCCGTGACTTCGCCGACGTGTCGTCGCTCTCGAGCGCCGCGGCGGCGCAGAACCGCGCGGAGGTGGATCTCGGCGCGATGACGGACTTCGCGACGCTGCACGCGCCGATCGCCCTGCGGGACGACCCGACGGCGGCGGAGACCGGCGCCAAGGTGACGTCGATGGCGCAGCTGCTCGAGTCGCTCGAGACCGCCGCCGACGTCGCAGAGAGCGATCCGCAGGCGGCCGGCGGGCTCGAGATGAGCGCGGCGGCGCGCGAGGAGTTCAGCAAGCTGGCGGCGAGCGCGAGTCTGCGCGCGCTGGTGGCCGGCGCGTCCGCGTCCAAGGAACCTTCGCCTGCTGCCGCGACGACGGCGGCGGCGAAGCCGACGGTGACCAAGGTGGCCAGGCAGCCGAAGAAGGCGAAGCAGACGGCGGACAGCGACAGTGAAGAGGAGAGCGTCGTGGTGCAGAGCGAGTTCGGCGGCCGCGCGGCGCCGCCCGCAGCTCCGCCCGCAGCTCCCGCGAAGCCGCCGGCCACGAAGGCGAAGAAGGCGAAGAAGAAGGCGGCGTCCAGCGACGACGACTCGGCGGCGGAGGATCTGAGCGCCGCCATCAAGCGCAAGCCGCGGAAGTGAGCGCAGGACGCTAACGTAATCGCACTAGAAGCTCTGTAGCTGCTCGCGTGGCGAGTGCCTCGTCACTATTTCGAACGCCGCTGACGATGCACAAGCGCGTGAAGGTGTGCGTGCGCGTGCGGCCGAGCGCCAAGGAGACGGCGGGCGGCGTGATCGCCAACCAGCAGCAGCAGGTGCGCGCTGCCTGCGCCGGTGGCCGGTGGCCGATACGGCGACTCACTGCGCTCGCGGCGCCTGCGGACAGACGGTCAGCGTGGTCACGAACGCGGCGGCGGGCACCGGCACGTGCTTCCGTTTCGACCAGGTGCTGGACGCGACGGTGGACCAGAGCGGCACGTTCGGCGCCGCCGCCGCCGAGGTGGTCGAGAGCGTGCTGAGCGGCTACAACGGCACGGTCATGGCGTACGGGCAGACCGGCGCCGGCAAGACGTTCACCATGTCGGGCGGCCGGCAGAAGTTCCAGGACCGCGGCGTCTGCGCGCGCTCCATCTCCGCCATCTTCCAACACATCCAGCGCGACGCCGACCACTCGTATGCGGTGCGCGTCTCGTACGTCGAGGTCTACAACGAGAGCCTCGTCGACCTCCTCACCTTCAGCGAGCACCCGGCCAGCAACAACGCGATCGCGCGCGAGGACCTCGTGATCCAGGAGAACGACAAGGGGCAGACGTTCATCCGGGGGCTCGCGCGGCCGCTCGTCAAGAGCGAGGAAGACGCCTTCGACCTGCTCTTCCAGGGCGAGACGAACCGCACGATCGCCGAGCACTCTCTGAACGCCGCGTCCACGCGCTCGCACTGCATCTTCACCGTCTACCTCGAGAAGAAGCGCAGCTCGAGCGGGATGCTCAACGGCGACGACGATGAGCTACAAGGCGCGGAGGACGCCGTCGTGTACAGCAAGCTCAACCTGGTCGACCTCGCGGGCTCGGAGCGCATGAAGAAGACGGGCGTGTCCGGCACGATGCTCAAGGAGGCGTCGCACATCAACAAGTCGCTCACGTTCCTCGAGCAGGTTGTGATCGCGCTCGGAGATAAGAAGCGGCAGCACGTCCCGTACCGCCAGACGACGCTCACGAACCTGCTCAAGGACTCGCTCGGCGGCAACTGCCGCACGTTGCTCATCGCCTGCGTGTGGCCGGACGCGTCCCACAACGACCAGAGCCTCGCGACGCTCAAGTTCGCGACGCGCATGATGCGCGTCAAGACTTCGGCGATCGTCAACATCGCCCAGTGCGGGACGGCGAAGAACGGCGGTGCCGCGTTATCGAGCCAAGCACTGGCGAAGCTCACGCAGGAGATCAAGCACCTGAAGGAGGAGCTCGCGCTGTACGACACGCTGAACGGGAGGAGCCACGTCGACTACGACACCCACACGATCACATCCCCGGCGCGGCAAGAGCTCTATCGCGAGCAAGTCCTGAGCTTCGTTCGCGACAGCTTCGCGCACCCGCTGCCGATCCTCAACCTGCTGCAGATCCAGCAGCTCTTCAACGCGTTTCGAGTCCTGTGCTTGGAGCAGCAGTCGCGGCTCGAGGAGCTGAGAGAGCAGGCGAAGCGCCAGCACAGCAACGGTGACACTGGAAACAGCGGGAGCAAGATGGTGAAGCAGCTTCGGTCCCTGCGAGCGAGTTCTCCTCCGGACTCTGCAGACTCGATGTCACAGCAGTCCCGTGGTAGTCACCCACAGCTCCACCAGCACCAACAGTACGAGAAGCTCCCGATGATAGCCAAGATCCCGCCAGCGTCTCCGTCTCCGTCGTCTCCAGAGACTCCTGAGTGGGAAGAAGAGCCTCAGCACAGCCGAGACCAGAGCTGCACACTCCCACCAATCACCCCCGAACGCACAGCGAACGCGAGCAGAGACAGCAGAGACAGCAGAGGCACCAGCGCGGTCTTGAGCGACAAAGAGCTCTTTGAGCTCTTCAAGAAGCAGGAGAGCCCGAAACCCGAGTCGGTGCTGGATGTCGACCTCGCGAAGCAGAACCTGCGGCAAGCGAAAGTTCAGTTCGCGGCGTGCGGGCTCGAGGTGAACCGGCTCAAGCTGTACGTCGCCTGGTGTCTGGTGTGGTGTGACTGCTCACCTGCTCGGGGGGAGATGAGAAGTCTGACAAACGCTGTGGCTGCATGATGTTTCGTAACGCGCTTTCAGCGAGATCGACGGACTGTCGCTCAAGCTCCAGCAAGCGCCAGCAAGCGGTAGCGCAGATGGAGATGACAGGCAGAACCATGGCGGCGATAGCGATGACAGCGGGAGCATCGTTGACTCGGACCGCCCGATGTCCCAACCTCCGAGCGCGCAGTTCATGCTCGTGATGCAGTTGAAAGACGCAAAGAAGCGGTATCGCGAGCGCTTCGAACGCTTCCAGGAGCTTAGAGCCGAGGTGAACTACCTCGTGAAGATCCGAACCCAGATGCTCGCGCAGCTCACGCGCGACTTCGACTCGTGGAAGCAGCAATATGTGCGCCAGCAGTGTGTTTAACACCAGCAGCAGCACCAACTCCAGCACCAGGAGCCATCGTAGGGTCAGTTACTTGAAAGGACAACGTGCAGACTCACCCTGTTCGGCACGCGCTCACGAACGGATCGGCGAACACAGTGCAAGCGGGCATGCAGGTTTGGCGTGAGGTTATCTCGAGGACGTCGAAGCTCGCGGCAAGGCGAGTCTTCTGCCGCGCGTAAACTGGGGCAATGGCATGGGAATGCGCGCATACCAATGGAAAATAAGCAGTATACGAAGAGGAGGGAGGTGACGATCGAGAATGGCAAGGTGGCGGAGAGTGTGTGGGAGAGAACGAGCCTGGGCGTGACGTAGGACGCAGCACACACAGGCGTCTGGGGTGCGGAGCCCGAAGGCAGGCAAGGAGGACCCAAAACATGGCGGTGTTGAACAGGCGAGCAACCACGTCCGGAGGGAGACGCGACCTGCATCGACAGCGGCGACGACAGCGACCGCCTCGGTAGGAAGGAATTTTGTCTCTTCCGAGGTAGAACGTGCAGGACCAACTTTGCAGTGTCGACAACGACGACGACGACGATGAGGAGGGAGGAGGAGGAGCAACGAACGAGTGGTGGTGGCGGCACGGCGGTGCTGATCGTGGCTTTAGCACCGCGACATGCCGGAGAAAGGCGAGTCCAAGCGACCTCGCGAATGGAGGCGGCGGGCTTGCGAGCGAGCGAGCGCGAGCTTGCGTGGAGGTGATAGGCGACAGCGTGTGAGCTCGATCATGGCCGGGGATCGAGCTTTGTGTCGGCGAGGAGCATGCCTTCATTCTCTAGGGGTGAACACTAGCTCCATTCGATCGATCTTCTCTCAAGCGAGTTAAACGTTGGGAGGATGAGAGAGAGTTCGTTCGTGGGAGTCCGTGGGAGTTCGTCGCGACAATTGCTTGTTCAGTGAAACACTTGATACAATTATAGTGACAAAAACCAGGTGGCACAACAGAGTGCGGAGGTCGGTCGGTCGGTCGGTCGGTCGGCCGGCGAGTGTATCAGTTCCCGCTGGCGCGGCGTCTTTGTCGGAGTCCGTCAGCAGCTCCTCCTTGCACAACACCACCTCTAATCCTTCGCGCGGCAGTGTGGGCATGTTGTCGGTCGGTCCTCGAGGGACGCGCTCCCGAGAGCATCTTTTCTAGTTGAAGCTGGAGCTGGAGCTGGAGCTGGAGCGCAGTGCACTGCAGCGGAGCAAATAATAAGAAGAAGAGGTTCCGCCTCCTGACATCGAGCTCTGCTCTGAAGCATGCGCGCGCGCGACAGGATAGGCTCGCAACAACTCGATTCACGCCCTGACTCAAGCTCCGGGCTTTCCAGATCGACTTTTCAAGCGACACGACACCAGCGCGCGCGGCAATGTGGCATCGTTTTTTGGTGGAGATCGCTCGCTCAATCACCTTGCACTGGTTTCCCTGGATCGATCCACGCTGGAGGTCAATGGTCTTGCTGCCGCGCGCCTTTGCTGCTCGACACTCGAAGCTCGAAGCTCCGCCGCCATTCAATCTCTCACGCGAGGACTGGTGCACTCACAATCGATCGAAGCGCAAACTGAAACGCGGCACTTGAAGTTTGTATGCTCAGTTTAACGCTTGACAGTCCGCCTTCTTTAGAGATTTTTCTCTACATTTCGACATCAGCGGGCATACAATTGCCGAGTCTGTGAACCGTGTCTCTGCCAAATTTCCCAATTTCACTGCTCGGCTGCAAAAACACACGCGAACAGCGAGGCTAGGTTTTTTTTTTTAACAAACCCAGCCAATCGGCGGCGCACACCCTCGAATTCTTCACTATAACGAACGTGCGGGAGGCACGGAAACGCGGCAAGAGATGCGACGCCCTCGCGTATCTTTGCCGCTGCCGCTTGCTCCATGCCGTGCTGTGTGTGAGAGTGACCGACTTACTTGGCGCTTTCTGCTGCTTGCCGCCGCATGCGACCGCCGCCGCCGTCGTTCGCGACCAACACCGACAACGGCGACCTCAGTCCCCAATCTGCTTCACAGCACCCAAGCCCACGATTCGCGCCGCCACCACCACCACCACCCCCGCCGCTAGCAGCAGCAGCCATGGCCACGACGCTCCTGCCGAGCTTCCAGTCTTTCCTGGCGACGACTGCGCAAGGCCAGCGCCCCGTGTCACCTCTCGCGGTTCAGCAGCAGCAGCAGCAGCAGCTCCAGTACCAGCAGCAGCAGCAGCTCTTCCCGTCGCCCGCGAGCGGCACCTTCGACCTCTCGCCCGTGCACTTCGCGCACTGGCAGCCGCCGTCCTTCGGCGCCACGTCGTCCGAGGACGAGGACGACGACGACGAGCTCCACGCGCAGGACCAGCTCCTGCTGCTGCGCCACCGCTCCGCGACGTCGCCGACCGCGCGCCGGTATGCGGTGGCGTCCGCGGCGGCTGCGGGCGGCGACCACTCGCCCGCCTGCAAGCGCGTGAAGAAGAAGTACCTGAAGGAGCACGAGCGCTGCGAGATCGTGCGCCGCGTGCGCGCCGGCGAGAAGCAGGCACACCTGGCCAAGGAGTTCGGCGTCTCGCGCGCAGCTGTGTGCTACCTGCTCAAGCACCAGATGGAGATCCTGAGCCGCTCGGCCGAGCGCGTGTAGAAGCTGCGCGCCACCGCCGCCGCCACTTCCACCTCCTCGCTCGGTCGAAGAAGACGAGGAGGTCGGAGCTCGGTGTTCACACTCTCCGTCGTCGT